>BLSH010172647.1:73782-83788 GCA_018402905.1 Glandirana rugosa
TCAATAGGACTGACCTGCAGTATACTGCAGGAGTCCTATTGTTCGGCGGTGCGCGGGTCCCCCCCCCGAGCGTAACGCAGCTAGCCACCACACCCTCCAGTCAGACTGGGGGGCCTTATGGCTAGAGCCATTTCACGAAGGTAAACTTCGTGAAATGGTACACTAGTCGGCACTGGTTAGTGCCGACCAGTGTCGCATTGTGTCCTTTCAGTAAATAGCCGAAAGGACATGAGTCCAGACGTCTGGACTCCTCACCTCTCGGCTAGCCGACGAGGGGACTGTCCCTCCCAAACACGACTACTAAATAGTCGTGTCGGGAGGGAGCCTAGCGGTGGGATCTGGTGGTCCCTGGAGGGCTGTGCTGATAAATCATCAGCACAAACCCTCCCTGTCAGGGGAGCAGCCGATCGGCTCTCCACTCCTCAGGTCTGCAGACCTGAGTACAGGAAAGCCGATAAATGACTTTCCTGTGTTACGCTGTGACCAGCCGTGATTGGTCACGGCTGATCACATGGTAAAGTGCTTCAAATGGAAGCACTTTACCGAGATCGGTATTCCGGGGGGTCAGACTGACCTCCCACACCACCGATCGACGCAATGCGAGCCCCCCCCCTGGGCGCGTGGCGGCTTGTTATCCTGAGGACGTCATATGACGTCCAGTCAGGATAACTGAGCCACTTCCCGGCCGTCATTCTGCATACGCCGGTTGGGAAGTGGTTAATGGCTGTGTGTTGAGTTATTTTGAGGGGACAGCAAATTTACACTGTTATACAAGCTGTACACTCACTACTTTACATTGTAGCAAAGTGTCATTTCTTCAGTGTTGTCACATGAAAAGATAGAATAAAATATTTACACAAATGTGTGGGGTGTACTTACTTTTGTGAGATACTGTATGTTCCTAGTGTACAGTACATGTGATTTTTGCACTCCATTACTGAAATGTTATTCAGAAGCTATAAGGACTTATGTTTGCTGTATTTTATGATTGTTTTATTCAGTTGCACCCTGTTCCCCCAGAGTAATGTATGCCCTCTGTGTCATTCCAGCTACCATTTATTACACACCCCAATTTCACCTGCCCCTACCGCACTGTGGATGTCAGGGCACCATCCACAACGAAGGTGCTCGAAGACCTGGCATCCCTGCCAGTACTTTACATGGCCTCAGGAACTCGCACTGGCGCATTACAAATGCACAGATGCGCACAAGAATGCACATTGGCACATGTATGCTGGTGAACGGATCCGCACCGGACCACGCAGGCGCACTGATGCACAGTCATGCACACCCCCAATATAGTTTGGCGCTTCATAATGAAAGTCTGACAGTGACTGCAGTTGCTGGTTGATCTTCGGCTCCTCCATTGCGTTATTCCTGTGTTTCCCTTGTTCCTGTGATTTCTTGTTACCAACTTGGCTTGTCCTTGATCTGTCTCCTGCCCGCCCTCCTGTGTTTGACCCCGGCTATCCACCTGACCACGTTTGCTCTGTTACCCACCTGGCACCTGACCTTGGCTTTCCATCGACTACTCTTTAGTCTACCAAAGACCTGCTACGTCTCTCGCAGTGGCGGATGCTCCATAAGAGGTGCAGGGGCGCCGCCCCCCTAATCTCCATGTGCCCAGCCCCTAATCTCCATGCAGGGCGCCGGACGCATGGATTTTAACGTTTTTTTGGTTTTTTTTAAGCACGTGATTAGAGCCGGAAGCTCTAATTGGCTTCAAAAAGAGTGAGCTCAGGGCGCAGTGCTCTGCACCCACTTGTATGACATTAGCAAATGAGTTGTCTTCCTTTCTTCTCCTCTTGGCCTATCAGGGAGCAGGTCTTAACGTCAGGTGGGGGCGGTGCCACCATGTGATATAAGCGGGTGGCCCCGCCCTTGCCCATATAAGAGCTGTCAAAATGAAGAGACAGCCTCTGATAGAGGCAAAGCTCTTTTTGACATTTTCTATTTTTCGGGTCGTCGGGTGGCGTGGTTGATAGTGGATTACGTTGCGGACACTTTTTTCCTTTTTTCTGGTGAATGGGTAGGGGTTTTTGGTGAATGGGTAGGGGTACGATGTACCTGAAACTCATTCACATGGGGGGGCCGGGATCTGGGGGTCCCCTTGTTGAAGGGGGCTTCCAGATTCCAATAAGCCCCCCTCCCGCAGACCCCGACAACCACAGCCCAGGGCTGTTGGGAAGAGGCCCTTGTCCCCATTAACATGGAGACTAGGTGCTTTGGGGTGCCCCAAAGCACCCACCGCCCCCCCCCATGTTGAGGGCATTTGGCCTGGTATGATTCAGGAGGGGGAACGCTCCCTTGTCCCCCCTTTTCCTGATCTGCCAGGCTGCATGGTGAGGTAAGAACCAGGTATGGATTTTGATGGGGGACTCTATGCTATTTTTTTTTAACACTTTTCTATTGCCGGCATTCTTTATCTTTCATTCATCTGTCAGTGGGGAAGCCAGCTGACAGACGATGACTCATTGTTGTTAAGGACGCGGGCGGCCGGCTTCGCGGCCCGATGCTTAAGAAACAGCTATTTCTTCACACAGAATTCAGATCGGTTGATCGTTTGTGAACCGATCCGAATTCTAATTGTTCTGAAAAGTTACAATTCGTTAGAAAATGAATGGATGAAACGAATTTGAATGAGAACGGAACACAATTTAACAAAAACAAAACAAAACAAATTCCAAAACGAAATGAAATTAGTAACTTAACATAGTAATGGTATCTCACAAAAGTGAGTACACTCCTCGCATTTTTGTAAATATTTTATTCTATCTTTTCATGTGACAACACTGAAGAAATGACACTTTGCTACAATGTAAAGTAGTGAGTGTACAGCTTGTATAACAGTGTAAATTTACTGTCCCTCAAAATAACTCAACACACAGCCATTAATGTCTAAACCGCTGGCAACATAAGTGAGTACACCCCTAAGTGAAAATGTCCAAATTGGGAACAATCACTGTAATGTGACTTGTTAGTGTTGTGAATGGGGAGCAGGTGTATTAAATTTGGTGTTATCGCTCTCACTCTCTCATACTGGTCACTGGAAGTTCAAAATGGCCCCTCATGGCAAAGAACTTTCTGGGGAGCTGAAAAAAAGAATGGTTGCTCTACATAAAGATGGCCTAGGCTATAAGAAGATTGCCAAGACCCTAAAACTGAGCTGCAGAATGGTGGCCAAGACCATACAGCGGTTTAACAGGACGGATTCCACTCAGAACAGGCCTCACCATGGTCAACCAAAGATGTTGAGTGCAGTGCTCAGCGTCATATCCAGAGGTTGTCTTTGGGAAATAGACGTTTGAGTGCTGCCAGCATTGCTGCAGAGGTTGAAAGGGGGGTCAGCCTGAATTCACA
This sequence comes from Glandirana rugosa, assembly GCA_018402905.1. Classification (NCBI taxonomy): domain Eukaryota; kingdom Metazoa; phylum Chordata; class Amphibia; order Anura; family Ranidae; genus Glandirana; species Glandirana rugosa. The sequence continues at coordinate 77,143 of BLSH010172647.1, forward strand.
CAACAAAAATACCTCAGGCATTTGGCTTCAGGCGTTTTTGAGTGGAGATGTGAACCATCTCCATAGAGAACCATTGATTTTTTCCCCTCCAGCGTTTTGTACCTTCAGGCTTCAAGCATATTCAAGCTACAAAACGTTCAGGTGTGAATGTGCCCTTAGACAGCTCCCATTCACCTCCATAGGATTTCACATGTCAAGCAACTTGGGGCGACTCAAGTCGGAGCGCAAGTTGCCTCGGTGAGAATGGGCTCTAAGACTGCAAGCAAACTATGCTTTATCATCACCCATCTGCTTACAGTATATCTAGGACGACATAAAATTTTATGGGGGAGAGCGTAAAGGATGTAAAAAAAAATAGACACTCCTCAAAAATAACGTTTATATTATATAGTCTACAATACATAATATGTCCAGCAGCAGTCACAGCCTGGAACTAAAATCCTGCTCTGAAAAGAGGACATGCTTTCTAGAGCAGTGGTTCTCAACCCTGTCCTCAAGTACCCCCAACAGGCCATGTTTGCAGGTTTTCCTTTACCTTGCACAGGTGCTTTAAATCAGAGTCAATGGTTTGGTATATTGGACAGTTATTTTGTCTAAGAGAAATTCCCAAAACATGGCCTGTTGGGGGTACTTGAGGACAGGGTTGAGAATAGGGTTGCCACCTCATCCCTTTAAACCCAAACATACATTAATTACACAGGTTCTGTGGCTGATTAAGGTGGTAATTAAACTCACTTGGTGCCTCATCTGCATTAAATTAGCCTCAGAACAACCTGTGTAATTCATATGTGTTCGGGTTTAAAGGGATGAGGTGGCAACCCTAGTTGAGAACCACTGTTCTAGAGCACTGCCTGCACAGCAGGTGGAAAGGAAAATGCAGTAACTTGTTTCTGGTGGGAACTTCCTTTCAGTTGCACCCTGTTCCTCCAGAGCAGAGTTTCTCAACCAGGGTTCAGTGGAACCCTAGGGTTCCTCCAGAGGTTGCTAGGGGTTCCTTGAGCAATGGTCAATTTCTACCTCTCAGATAGATTCCCAATGATACCATTGATCTTTTTAGCTATCTGTAAGGGGGTGATTCTTCCCAATGACCACAAGTGTAAGGAGCATTCTTCCCATTGACCATCACACTAATGTATCATGAGTTGTAGATTTTTAATTTTTAGCTGGGGTTTCACGAGACCGGAGAATTATTTTAAGGGTTCCCCGGTGTTGAAAAGGTTGAGAAAGGCTGCTCCAGAGTAACAGATGTAATTGCAGATAAGAAATATCAAATCCAGAGCCATAATAACTAGCACTTAAATCATCAAGCGTATGTTCCTGTGACAAAGAAATGCTACCACAGTGTAATAGGGGAACAAGTTGCATGATTGTTATTGTAGTTTTGCAGATTTATGTTTCTAGTATATAAGACGTGATTTTTGCCCTCCATCACTGAAATGTTACTCAGAAGCATTTTGGACTATATGTGCACAGTTTTATGTATGTTTGCTGTATTTTATGATTGTTTGTTGAGTTGCACCCTGTCCCCTTAGAGTAAACGAGGTCCTCTGTGTCATTGCATCTACCATTTATTAAACACCCAAATTTCACCGGCCCCTATCGCACAGTGGAATTTATACATCATATGTGCTAAAAGTACTTACGTACTGTCCAGCCACTGAAAAACATTTGTGGCTGTTGTCTCTCTAATTTATATTGGAAGACAAAACCTCTTCATCTCTTTCAATTTGCTGCCTATGAAAGTGCTTCTATACCGTCCTGGTACTAGACAATTTTACTAAACCCATACCTGAAGCCTATATTTTGGGAATAACCCCCTACTCAATGACATCCCAACACCCCCACACTGACCAACCATCACAGATGCCTGTACCCTCAATCACTGATACCCCAACACTCCCGCACCGATCCACCAGCACAGACACCTGTACCCTCAATCACTGACACCCCAACACTCCCTCATCGATCCACCAGCACGGACTCCTGTACCCCCAATCACTGACACCCCAACACTCCCTCATCGATCCACCAGCACGGACTCCTGTACCCCCAATCACTGGCACCTCAACACTCCCGCACCGATCCACCAGCACGGACATCTCTACCCTCAATCACTGACACCCCAACACTCCCTCATCGATCCACCAGCACGGACACCTGTACCCTCAATCACTGACACCCTAACACCCCCCGCACCGATCCACCAGCATGGGCACCTGTATCCTCAATCACTGACACCCCAACACTCCCTCACCGATCCACCAGCACGGACACCTGTACCCTCAATCACTGACACCCCAACACTCCTGCACCGATCCACCAACAAGGACACCTGTACCCTCAATCACTGATACCCCAACGCTCCCGCACCGATCTACCAGCATGAAAACCTGTACACCAAATCACTGACACCCCAACACCCCCGCACCAATCCACCAGCACAAACACCTGTACCCTCAATCACTGACACCTCAACACCCCCACACTGATCCATAAGTACAGATACCTGTACCCCTGCTCACTGACACCCCAACATCCCCCCCACATTATTCCATCAGCACAGACACCTGCACCTTCAACTGACACCCCAACACCTCCAAACTGATTTATTAGCACAGACACCTGTATCCCCTACTTACTAACACCCTCACATGGTTTCAACAGCACAGATACCTGCACCTCCACCCACTGACACACCAACCCCCCCCCCCCCACATTGATCCAACAGTGCAGACACCTGCGCTCCCCATTACCTGAGACCCCAACATGCCCAACACTAATCCATAAGCACAAACACCTGTACCCACCACTATCTGACAACCCAACAGCCCCCAAACCGATCTTTCAGCATAGACACCTGCACCCTCCACTCACTGAAACCCCAACACCCCCGCACTGATCCACCAGTACAGAAATCTTCACCATCTACTCATTGAACCCCCCCCATACAATGATCCACTGACACGGACACCTGAAAAACCCACTCACTGACATCCATCATCCCCAAAACTGACCACCATCCCAGAAATCACACAGCTTACATCAATAAATCTACATTTCATTATTTGCTTTATATCAATAACACTTCACATGAACAATAGAGAAAAACTTTATTCACATTAACATCTCCTTTCCTAATTCTCCTCCCATCACCAGGACAAATCCAGTGATTATAAGATACACCATCACAATGATACATTATATTAGGATCCACTATAAAAGCGATCCCATAGAATTCTATTGGTGGTCCATTCTATGGGGACACATTATATTAGGATCCATTATAAAAGTGATCCCATAGAATTCTATGGGTGATCCATTCTATGGGGACACATTATATTAGGACCCATTATGAATGTGATTCCATAGAATTCTATTGGTGATCCATTCTATGGGGACACATTATATTAGGATCCATTATAAAAGTGATCCCATAGAATTCTATTGGTGATCCATTCTATGGGGACACATTATATTAGGATCCATTCTAAAAGTGATCCCATAGAATTCTATTGGTGATCCATTCTATGGGGACACATTATATTAGGATCCATTATAAAAGTGATTCCATAGAATTCTATTGGTGATCCATTCTATGGGGACACATTATATTAGTACCCATTATAAAAGTGATTCCATAGAATTCTATTGGTGATCCATTCTATGGGGACACATTATATTAGGATCCATTATAAAAGTGATTCCATAGAATTCTATTGGTGATCCATTCTATGGGGAGACATTATATTAGGACCCATTATAAAAGTGATTCCATAGAATTCTATTGGTGATCCATTCTGTGGGGACACATTATATTAGGATCCATTACAAAAGTGATCCCATAGAATTCTATTGGCGATCCATTCTATGGGGGACACATTATATTGGGGACACATTCCAGTTCTAGTAATCATACATTATTATAGTAATATCATTATATTAGTGATAAATCACATTTTTTCTGTCACTGGTAAATCTTGTGATCTTTTCTTCATATGTTTCCTCTGAGATTTGTGCATCAATTTACATCCCTTTCTATTTATTTGTAGATCTATTATTCATTTCTATTTATTCACACAATAAAATAATCAATAAAACAAACTCATTGTAAAATGTATTAATAATAAGGAATGAGACTGTCTACACATTATAATCATAGATAGATAGACAGATAATTGGTAGATCATTATATAGGCCACACATTTCCTCACTGACCAATAGGAACATGTTAATGTGGTTATTGGACAGATATTTTACCCAATCACAGTGATCAGTGAGTGACAAAGGAAGAAATCTCACTTATATTTATTTATAGTAAAAACAAAAAAATATGCAGAATACTAACTAGAGCCCCACCCACTGCCTTACTCTATTGGCTGAATTTTCCACCAATTCCATCCATACTCTCAGTGATGTCACCCGTTTCTTGACAGATTTCTCCTGATTCCACCCACAGATCTTTATACAACCTTCCCATACACATATCGCAGCATGGAGGGGCTCAGTGAAGGTGGTGGTGAAAGTGTAGAGATGTTGGATTGGGTCACACAGATCATAAAAGGAGATCCGTCCTTTATCATAATCTAGATCTATCCTGACTCTGTTACTGGAGATATTGGTGGGTAAGCGGACCTCTTTATTGCCATGTCTCACTGAATACTGATCACCAGACCTGACTATACCCCAGGACTTCTTGTTAAATCCAATCACTGACTGACGTTTTCTCCTGTTTATACTGGGGTAACAAATCCCGACTCTCCAGTTATCTGACCCTCCAACATCCACTTCCCAGTAATGTCTCCCTGAGGAGCATCTCTGAATGCTCAACACCTGAGGACAATACTGAAATCTCTCTGGTGTTTCTGAATGATTCTGATTTATATCTGACCAGGTTACAGTTTTGCTGTCATCTGATATCTGTAGATAATTATGAGCTGTGCTTACATTCAGTAATATATCTGCAGCTTCCTCTATAGGGTAGTATACAGTTACCTCTGTTATTATATCAGATAATGTGTGTAATGTGTGTGAAATACCACCTATATCCAGACCCCCTCCATCATGGAGGAGCTTCTCATGTCTCTCTCTGTCCTCATTATCTCCATCCTCAGTATCACACCAGCCACCTGTGTCTGATTCCTGTAAGACAGTCAGTGGATCCGTCACGTTACACAGCTCCTCAATGTGACGCAACTTCCTGGACAGCTCCTCCTTCTTTATTTCCAGATCCCAGATTAAATCCAGCACCGGCAAGGAGAACCGTTCTGCCTGCCCGGAGATCTCCCTCAGGACTTCATTTTCCAGGTCTTTCAGACGTCTCCTGAGATCTCTAAACAGGGCAGTGATTCTCTCGGTGTCACCGGCTGCTTCTTCTTCTACTTTCCTCCGGTGTTCCTGCAGACTCTGGACTCTTTCCTCCATCTCCTTTCTCTTTATCAGAAGTTTCTGCAGGACATTCCTCAGTGTCTCCTTCTTCTTCTCAGAAGCCTCAGCCAGTGACTCCATCTCATGTCCTTTATGTCCTCCAATCATAGAACAGGACACACAGATACAAGTATCATCCTCAGTGCAGTAATACTCCAGGATCTTCTTATGGACGGAGCATTTCCTGCTCTCCATGGACAAGGTGGGGTCACATAAGATGTGTTCTGGGGACTTTTTGTGGACTCTCAGGTGTTTATCACACAGAGAAACCTCACAGTGTAGACAGGATCTAACAGCAGGTGCAGGATAATCCACACAGTGAGTACAGAAGACCCCGGACTCCTCCTGATCTGGCTGAGCAGAGAGGAAATTCTCCACTATGTTACACAGTGTTATGTTGCTCTGCAGTGCAGGATGACCCCTGAACCTTTTTCTGCATTCAGGACAGGAATATCCTCCAGACCTCTCCTGTGTATCCTGCACACGATCAATACAGAGCCGGCAGAAGTTGTGACCACATTTTAGGGTTACAGGATCTGTATAAATGTTCAGACAGACGGAACATTCCAGCTCAGCTCTCAGATCAGCAGACGCCATCGCTGACAGCAGACAAGGAAATGAAATTACGTTCTCTGACACCGGGGAAGAATGCAGTTGGGAGGGGTCACCACCTCCTACACAGGGTGAGGCTGGGCTGGATCAGTGAAATTTGACATGGGGATCAGAGTACAGAGGAAGGAGGATTTTCTCAAAGTAGTAATGATAATAATACCTCCTAACTAGAGTTGAGCGAACCTCTGGAAGTTCGGGTTCTGCTGGTCCGTCCGAACTTCGGGACAAAGTCCGGGTCCGGGTCCGGATGGAACCCGAACGATCGCACGGACAACGAACCCCATTGAAATCAATGGGGACCCGAACTTTTAGGCACAAAAATGGCTGTAACAAAGTCCTGGAAAGCCCTAGAGGGCTGCAAAAGGAAGTAAAATGGGGGTAAGGGTAGGGCAAGTGCCCTACAAAAAAATGGGGACAGGGAAATAACTTTAAATATTTTAAAAAAAATAAAAACATAAAAAAAGCAAAAATGGAGGTGAATGTGGATCATCTTCAAACTGTGTCTGAAAAGTATTAATTAACGGTAGAAGCCATATAACTGTTCTAAAATCATCTTCAAACTAGGGCAAGTGCCCTACAAATAAATGGGGATAGGGAAAATAAATTAAAA
>BLSH010172647.1:88557-115973 GCA_018402905.1 Glandirana rugosa
AGAGAGAAGATTGCAATCCTCATCACAACTCGCTTGGGCCTGACATTGCAAGCCCAGGCATGGCTTGAAAGCCGAAAGTTCGGTACGGACCCGAACGTTACAGTCCGGGTTCGCTCAACACTACTCCTAACGTTAGAAGAGAGAAAGGGGGAAAGACGGGTGTAGAGAAGAAACATGTCACTCTAACGCTGGCTGTAGATGGATAGAATTTTGAACAAAAATTTGAAGGAAAATTTATGTGAAAATTCTCAAAACATTTGATTGCCACTCCAAAGATTTTGTTTCCTTTTAACATTTGATTTTGGACTGAATGGACTTTACCAAATGAAAACCACATACGCTGTTAGAAATTTGTTCCTTCGAGAAATCATTTCCATCCTGCTCCTTGGAATGTTCCCATAACTGCGGTCAAAAACAAACATCAATTTGACCCCACTAATGATTTGAAAAATGAACAAACTAACTTAGAATGTTCCTTCTTTTGCTAAAAAAATTAATTCAAAATTCTACCTATCTATGACCAGGTAAAAGGTGGACATGGCTGCAACATGGTAAAAAGGAGTGTTCTTACATGGAGTCTGAGCCTAGTACCATCATTTGGGATCTGGGATGGTTGGGGGGCTCTGGTTAAGTGAAAGTAAGTGAGAGAAATATGTGGGCTGCTATTGTTGACATTCTTCTTCAGTGCTTCATTTTTTACATATTACCAGGGACATTGCTAGGATCCAAAACCATCCAGGGTAACCTGTGGTACACTTGGGGTGAAAAGTTGCAAAGTGTTGCAGTGAACAGGGCTCATGGTTTTTTATTCTTCTCCACCATCTCTCCTGGTTTGCCTTTTGTCACAGACTCCCCCAATTCTCTCTCCCTCCTCCATTTGGCTGTCACAGGCTCCCCCTCCTACCCTAACAGGCTCCCCCCTATCCTCTCTCCCATTCTCTCTCGTTCCTCCCCCAGATCCGTGCAGGTTGCCAGAGAGCTTCACCCTGCTGAGGGCTTCCCCTTGTTCTCCCGGCCGGGCAGCTGGCCTCCCCGCTGTGCCTGCATGTGGATTCCCCATGACATGTCACCACCAGTTCCCCCTCCCCTGTCTCAGCTTGGCCCTATGTTCCCATGCTCCGTGCCTGCTGTGAACAAAGGTCACACTCCCTATGCGGGGCTGGTGGAGGGGACGGGGTCTGTTGCCAGGGTAACCCAAAACCAACGTTTGGGTTACCTGGGCACTGCAAACGCACCCAACTTCGGGATAAAATACCGGATCAGTGCCCGGCTCTTGCCTCCTGCTCACTGCCTCCCTGCTTTGATCTACATGCTGGGCAGACCCCCCTACTGCATCAAGACTGGTGGACTCCTGCCTGACCTGCCTCTGCTGCCGGTCCCCAGCTCACTGCCCCGGCTTAGACATTCAAGTACATCACTGGAGAGAGATGGGGCTCAGGTAAGTAATTAGGGAGGTGCTGAGGAGGTTGCTACACACAGAAAGTTCTTTATCTTAATGCATAGTATGCATTAATATACAAAACCGGGGAGTGCACATGTGTGGGAGCGCCCGAATGGTTGTCTAGACGGGAGGTCCGCACCCACGCCCCTGGCTCCTTATAGAGCGGTACAGGACAGACTTCAAAGGGGCATACAAGCCCCTCGAGACCCTAGGCTGCCGAGAATCTCCACGGACACAACCCGGCATCGCTTCCCGAACGCTCCGGCCGCTCGGTCCCCCACAGGGAGTACCATCATGGCTGCGGCTGCAGCCTAATTGACGGATGAAGCCACAGAAAAGCTATATCCCCACCCGAGATAGACGGAGGGTAAGGGGGTGAGGGCACAGCCGCTCCCTAAGCGGGGAAGCTCAGTAGAAAGACTCAATATAGATCAACTCCTGCTATCATTGAGGCCTCAGCCGGGTGGACCAAGATGGCCACCGGTGTGGCCTTCTAGGAGTAATCCATATACTGTATATTGTGGATATCCAAGCACATTTTGGGCAGCTTTTAAGTGGGCAGCCGGTGTGCGCAGGGTCTCTGGGTGAGGCAAAGACACAAGCAAAGCCTCTGGGGTCCTGCTTTCTTCCAGGATACCCTGGCCTCTCATTCACACAGAAGGGGGAAATAAACTAGGTGGATGAACGGTCGTCTTGGCAGATTCCTCCCCCCCAAAAGAAACAAAAAGGATCATCATTCCTTGGGCCCTGCCAGCGCTGATCAATCTGTGAATGCAGAACTCTCACGTCAGAAGTTCCCTTTCACAGCTATTTTCGGGGGGCGACCAGGACGCTCCTTCTGACTCGGCATCTGCTGAGGTTCATTCACAAGCTATAGCCCAGGAGGTCCAAATGGAACCCAGGCCTGTTATAGCCCCCGCTACCTTCACACTCAATCCGGGCCTCAACCTCGCCCCGCTTCCCCCTCTCTCTGTCTCTCCAGCTTCTACGGAATCGCTGCTTCGCCGTACTATGGCGGACTTCCCAGCAACACCGGCAGGTCTCCTCTCTATTCCACCTGAGACTCCTTCCCTTAGCCCGATAACTCCTTCCCTTAGCCGCAAAAATCACAGGGGACATTAAAGCGGACTTCCATAATTTAGGCTCCAGAATGGAGGCAATTGAACAGAAATGAGATATTACCGTTTCCAAAACCAACCAAAACTCTTCTCAGATACAAATCCTGCAAGAGCAACTAGACACTGCCTTGTCAAGAATCAACGATCTCGAAAACAGATCGAGACGCTACAACTTTAGGATTAGGGGCCTTCCGGAATCCATCAGAGATATCATACCCACAGTCCAGGATCTGATTCAATCATTAATCCCCAATATACCTATAGGTTGGAACTAGACAGAGCTCATAGAGCCCTGGACCCTCCTAGGAAGGACGGTTCTCCCAGGGACATAATAGTTAAGCCACATTTCTACTCCGTCAAAGAAGAACTAATGTGAGTGTCTAGATCTAACCCCAATATCATGTGCATGAGGCACCAAATACAAATATTTGCGGACTTGTCCCCTACTACTATTCAAAAGAGGAGATCCCTCAACCCGCTTCTACAAGTCCTCCAACAAAAAGATATCAAGTACTGGTGGGCTTTCCCGTTTGGTGTCAAATTTATCCACAAAGGAAAAACATATTCTTTTTCGAGGTTACCGGAGGGGGAAAAAATCCTCTTGAATCTGAAACTTATATCCCAAGAGGCTCCAATGGATACAGCTGATCAGGCGGGAACCAACGCGAAGAGACCACTTCCTGCAAGCCCTGCCTCGCCGCTCTGGACCAAATCGCAGAGCAAGAAATCTAAGGATAATATACCACCTTGATTCTCCTCCTTAGTATCTTTGGACTTCATCTTACCCTGCTGATTGCCCGCTTGCCCTGAATTAAGGGATAAGTACTTATATGAACACCTGTTAAAGCTTCTGAAGTTGCATATCTGATTGTTTAGTTGCTCATTTGGGCCCCGGATTGCACAGATAGCCTTGTTTCTGGTATAGATTTCCCTTTATGTTTCCCTAACTTTCAGGTACTTTAATTTTTAGTGTTTACTCCATAATGGGGTTTTAATCTTTGTTTAATCTCAACTTAAGGTCATGAGTTTTTATCCACCAGCCTGGAGCTTTAGGAACTATTTCCCCACACGGACTGTTGGGTACTCCAGTATCTCATCGTTGACATGTCTATCCTGGATATAGTTAGCTATTGTGGTGAGCCGGGGGACGCCCTAACTGGTAGGGCCTCCTTGCGCCTCCACTTACCCCCGGTTTTTCCTCAGAGACCCTGGGGTTAAGTTGTCTGCCCTGGTCGGGACAGACAATTTTTTTTGCCCATACATTTGAGTATGGCTTGCTTCCCTCTTCGGAGGGTAGGGACCGTGGGTCGGAGAGGTCATTTCACCCCTCAGACACCACCCCAATTAGCGTTAGTTAGGAATAATGGTTATAGTCTGTGTATTCTCTCTCTTGTTCTCTACTCTTCCCTCTCTTTCTTTCTGATAAGGCACTTATTTTACTTCCTGTCTTCTGATGTCCACAGGTTTCCGTATTGTGACCCAGGGTTCCCGGATGCTCCCGAGCCCCTCCCTACCGAGGAAGAAGACACAAGATCGATGGTGAGTGATGTGGTTGACACAAGCACTATTACCCAAAGGCCCCATGGCAAGTGACACCCAAAGACCTCTTTAAATAGCCACACATAATGTTCAGGGCCTCAACTCCCCAGTTAAAAGGAGGAAGGTCTTCGACCATTACAAAGCTCTCAAACTAGATGTGGTAATGCTACAGGAGACTCACTTCCCCTTACGGTACAGCCACAATTTCCTCCATGCCCATTACCCTCTCTTCTACTTAGCTAACACAGAAACAAAAACTAGAGGGGTAGCAATTTTGTTCTCCTCAAACTGTGGCTTCACCCTTCACGAGGAAATCAGAGACCCGGGGGTAGGTTTATCCTTATAAAGGGAGTAATAGAGGGGAACCTCTACACATTTTTATCATACTATGCCCTGAATAAAGCCCAAGTTAACTTTTTTAAAACCCTGTTTGACTTTATCCAACCCCATTTGGAAGGTAGGGTTATTCTAGGTGGAGACTCTAACATCGCTTTTGATCAGGGATTGGATAAATCTAGACCCCTGGGGGACCAATTGACGCGCCCTTCCAAAGCGAGTCTCAAACTCGCCAAACTGCTTCACACATCCAATATGACAGATTGCTGGAGAGAATTCAACCCAAACAAGAGAGACTTCACTCACTATTCCTCCCCTCATAACTCGTATGCGAGAATCGACCACTTGTTAGTCCAGACCAGCATTTTGCGAGACAGTCTCACTGGAAACTAAACAAATCATTTCAGAGTCACTGAAATCAATAAAGCCCTTAAGGAATATTTTCTTTTCAATACTGTTGAGAGGACATAGGCAGAAACACTCTGGGCAGCCCATAAAGCTTTCATTAGAGGTAAACTTATTCAGATGTCCTCACAAATAAAGAAAGAGAGAGCCGCGGACTTAGTGAAACTCGAAACGTCTTACCTATCTCTTCAAGCCGTGCATAAAAGGGACCCCTCTAAAACCTTAGCTGCCCAACTAATCAAAGCCAGACTGGAACTTAACATGGCCTTAACGGCCAAAGCAGAAAAGGCTATCCGCTGGAGCGGACAGAAATTTAACACGCAGAATGACAAAATGGGTACATTGTTAGCGGCAAGGCTATCTCCCCGCCCTCGCCATTTTGCGCTCCCCAAAATTAGAATTCCGGGTCAGGGCCTGTCTACCAATCCTATGAAAATGCTGGATACGTTCTACAGCTTTTATACAGACCTGTACAGTTCCCCAGTGATAAGCCATAAGACATCTGATGAACCATTCCTTGATGGCCTTACCATCCGTTCATTGACAGCAGAGCATAAACAAATCTTGGAGGCCTCTATTTCAGACGAGGAGGTGATGGGGTTCATCAAGGATTTAAGAAAGGGTTCTGCCCTAGGGCCAGATGGGCTCTCTGTGCCATATTATAAGACCTTTGCCGAGACCCTATCCCCACATTTAACAAATTTCTTTAACTACAAATCCCGGGGTGGCCCCCTAGACCCTCACTTAAACTCTGCCTTTATCACGGTAATTCCTAAACTGGATAAGAATCCTGAGGAAGTAGGCAACTACAGGCCTATTTCATTGATCAATAATGACATTAAAATCCTAACAAAAATTTTGGCCAATAGGCTTTCCTCCTTCATCAATTCTTACATACATTAGGATCAGGTGGGATTCATCACAGGAAGTCAGGGCCCAGACCAGATACGTAGAGCAGTAGACCTGATTTCCATTTTACAATCTAATTGGGAGGGAGGCCCTAAACAACGAGGCATGATACTCTCGCTGGATTTACAGAAGGCCTTTGATTCCGTCTCGTGGTCCTACATCTTCTCGCTCTTGGAGAGATGGGGATTTGGCCAACGCTTCATGGACCTCATTAAGGCTCTTTACTCTTCCCCTAATGCTCGCATACGGCTCCAGGGTTTTTACTCAAAGACGAGATATTGCCAAAGGGACGAGACAGGGCTGCCCCCTCTCGCCTCTTATCTTTGCTATCGCTATTGAAACTCTGGCGATCGCGATTCGTCAAAATCCTGATATCTAAGGGGTATCCTGTGGGTCGCAGAGTCATAAATGTGGTCTTTTCGCGGATGACATTCTCTTGTTCATCACATCACCTCATACTTCTCTCCCCAATTTAAATGACACGCTAGATCATTTCGCGGAAATCTCAGGACTCAAAGTAAACTACTCCAAATCGCACGCAATGAACATTTCCCTAGCGCCTGAAACGGTCGCCTCACTTCAACACTCTTTTCCCCTCAAAGGGGACCAACATTCGCTTAAATACCTGGGTATCCACCTAACAGTGAAATTTGAGGATCTCTACGCTTATAATTTTCCCCCGTTGTCCCGCAAACTTGAGGATGACTTGAAAACTTGTTCTAGTGGTAAGCTCTCTTGGTTGGGTAGAACTAATGCAATCAAAATGACCCTCCTACCTAGGATGCTTTTTTTTGTTCCGTGCTTTGCCTATAGCAGTCAGGAAAGATCATCTAAGGTCTTTCCAGAGCAAGATCGTGAGATTTGTATGGGGAGGTAATGGTTATAGGTTCCCTCAATCCAGTCTATATTGTCACAGGAAAAAAGGGGGCCTGGGACTCCCAGTCCTACATAAATACTATCAAGCAGCTAGATTAGCACAACTTTCTACGGTCTATACTAGGTATGAGAAGCCAGACTGGATTCAGATTGAGAGACAGGCAGTTCCGAACTACACATTCGATTTTCTCCTATGGATCCATCCAAAAAAAGGTCTCCAATTCTATCTCCGACACTGTCTCATTCGTTCGCCCTCTGGGACTCCCTTCGGAATCGCCTTGAGCTAATCTCACCTCTGAAACCCTTAGCGCATATTTTTCATAACCCAGACTTTCCTCCAGGACTCGACATTTTAGCATTTAAGTGTTTAAGTGGTGGTTGGATAAGGGGTTGTACTGCATAGGGCATTTTTTTTCCTCCGCGGGACCTATATCTCTGAGCCACTGTGTTCGCAAACTTGATCTCCCGGATTCTGAAAGCTTTAGGTTCCAACACATTTCTCATTTCCTTCAGCAAATCTGGAAAGATAAACCTCTCCCACCCAAAATTATGGCATATGAACTTTGGTGTGCACAAGCCATGGAGCAAAAGGGGGCATCTCAGTAGTCTACACATCACTCACCTCACCGTCCACGAATACCTCTTATATGAATCTTTGGGAATTATACTTTCAATTTTCGTGGGACTTGGAGACCTGGCATGGTTCATTTGCTAAATCTTTCCGTGGTATCCTGAACACAACCCTGATGGAAGCCAGTGTTAAGGTTATCTCTAGGTGGTACCTTACCCCAGCTAAACTTGCACACATCTATCCCTCAGTAGATCCTCTATGCTTTAGAGGTTGCTGATTATTGGACTCAATGCCGCATATTTGGTGGGAATGCCCGAGGATACGTCAGTTTTGGAGGAAAATTTTCAATCTCATTGAAAGGTTGACTAGCACACGGGTCTCCAGGTCTCCGAGATAGCTCTACTCAATGGGCATGTCTTGAATATTTCCAAAACCAATAGCAGGCTATTTCATTTCGTTTTGCTTGGGGCCAAGCTCACTATTGCAAAATCATGGAAACAACCAAAGGTCTCCTTCACTGCCGCTATCCGGAAAGTATCCTGGATTATGTCGCAGGAGAAGTTAGCGAGCACCTTATTGGATTCTACTAAGAAGTTTGAGGAGATCTGGGAACCCTGGGCGGCTTACGTGGGCATCTCTCTTATCCGGAGTCTGTCACGGCACATGCATGCAACTGAGACAGGTAGTCATTAGGTGCTTTTCTATTCTTGTATCTTCTCTTTCTCATCCCCCTCTCTCTCTTCCTTGCTTCAGGTTTGATACCTTGGGCACCACTGTGTCTAAGATATAAGGTTTGTTAGATGACACACATTTCCATGAGACCGGTAACATGTTTCTGACAGGGTATCTACTTCCTTTTTGATCCCACAATTATTCTAAGAGGACTAGATGTTAGTTGACTTCGTATCCCTGGGAGGGTGAGCGGGTTCCCCCCTCTCTAGGCACAGCTTGTTCCCATTCTGGGGTGCCAGGAGGCGGGGGAGGCACGCTTATTTTGGTTGCCCTTTCTTTGAATACACACAGAGTGTAGTGGGAGCCAGAAACAGTCAGTAACAGCTGACCAGAGAACCAGGATTTCTAGGAGATCACATGCTATTCTTGATGTATTATTATATGTGATAAAAGAAAAACTGTACTGCCTAAGTTCTGCCTGACACTTGGTTTCTTACTCTGTTATGACTAAAAACTGAATAAAAATCTTTGAAAGTAATATAAAAAACTTTCTGCCTTTTACAGCTCCTTTAACCCCCACGCTGCCAGAGTTCTGCCATACCTGCTGTGTGCTCAGCCCTTTGCTGGATGTAACCCTTGCTGCCCAGATCTTTGCCTCTGTGTGCTTCACTTAACTCTCCCCTGCCTGGATCTTTACCTGTGTACTGAACTTATTCTCCCCTGCCCGGATCGCTACCTGTGTGCTGGACGTAACTCTCCCCTGCCTGGATCTCTACCCATGTGCCCAGGACTGAATTCCCTGTTCCCTGCCTGTGCTGAAGACTTACACCCTTGTTGTGCCAACCCTGTTCTGCCCATGTGCCAAAGACCAAAATCCCTGATGTACCAAACACTGCTCTGCCCTGTCACCCTATGGACTATTCCCCTTTGCTGTCCCATATTGCCATCCTAAGGATCCAATTAAGTTCTGTGTCTTCTGTTATTTTGTGGACTAGTCTCCTATTGTCTCTATCCCGAGTTCCCCAATAAACACCCACCTGTTGGGTTTTGTGTGCTCTGCATCCGTGTGCTCTCTCTCTGGGCTAGTTCGTAACAGCTGATTGGCAGCAGTGGGGCAAGAGCGCTTGAGGTGGCTGAAGAAAGTCTGCATACCATGAACACTGATGTCCCAGAGTATCACCAGTGGATGGCAAGCAGTCTTTGAGAAAGAGCCAGAGTGTTGGGTCTCAACCACATGGGACTGAGTAAGGACCAGCTGATCCAGTTGCTTGAGGAAGCAAGCCAGCAGGAGAAGTCATCCACAGACATAGGTCAGGCATTTTCCAGGGATGGCAGACCAGAGCCTCCCAGCCCAGACGGCAAAAGCCCTTGGGTCATATGGTATGAGGAATAGATGGCCATCCTGAGGGAGGATGCCACCACAGAAAGAGAGCGGCCATTGAAAAGACGCAAAAAAGAGAAAAGGAGTGGGAAAACACAAGAACTGAGCCACCGTCCCTGTGTCCATCCCTGCAGTATGGGAGACCCAAAGAATTTCCAGGAAGGACTTTAAGCCCTACCAAGTCAATACAGGAGATGTGAAGGGGTTCAGGACTTTGAGCATCAATGCGAACTACTGAAGGTCCCTTCCACAGACTGGACCAGTCATGTATTAGGACTGATAGATAGGGGGGCCGCTGAGGCTTATCGAATGATGGATCCTCTCAAGAAACGGAGCTATGAGGACATAAAAAGGGCAGTACTGGTCTATTACGCTGTATCGCCGGAGGCTAATCAGACCCAGTTCCAGACAACCCCCTTCCCCCCGCGACCTCCTTCAAAATGTTTGCGCATTCAGGCAATCTTGAAGGAAGAGTTATTTTAAAGTGCCCCCCTCAAGCTCAGACAGTGGGTGCGGGAGCAGAAACCTGCCACCCTAGAGGAAGCTGCAGCCTTAGCGAATGAGGCCCTCCTGATTAACCTGCAATGGAGGAAGCTTGCTGTCGAGGCACCCAAGTTGCCAGGGTGTCCAGCCCTGCATCTGTGCTCTATATACTTCCTCATCGCCAGATGAGCCCCCAGGCAGCACCGCCCCCTCGGCCCATGCTCTCCTACTACCTGGCCCTCCCACAGAGGACCCCAAGACCCACATTGGAAAGACACTGTTTTAGCTACGGGCAGACTAGACACTATCAGGCCAGCTGCCCAGTCCATTATGTGGATCTGTACCAAGCTCCCGAGGACCTGCCGCCATCACTTCAGGACTGGAATCCCTCTCCCACTGAAGGACACCCCTCCAGGAGTCTTTGGTCTACAGCCTGTTGAGGCCCCTACCTTGATTCTCCAAGGAAAGCACCTACAAGATGTCACCTTGAAAGGGCAAAAGGCGGTTGGATTTCGAGATTCCAGAGCGTTCCTCACTATTGTGGACCAACAAGTTGTGCGCCCAGGCGCGCTCCATTCCGGCCCTGGAATAGTGACCCAATTGGCAGGGGGCACCAAATGCTTCATTCCTCTCCCTACTGTCAACCTGAACTATGTACTAGAGCCTAAACACTGCAATATGGGAGTAATAGGAGGATTACCTGCGGATTTACTTCTAGGGAATGATGTTGGCGACCTCCAGTGTTACTCTGATGGAGCCGACACGCAAAGTCAAGCCCACCGGGAAGCCACCGAGAGAAACGAGAAACCACAGCATGTGGATGGAAATCCGCCGCCTGTGGGGAGGGACCCTTCCCCAACTTTTGCCACTAGTGGGGTAACCTGGGATTGGGACCAGTTTAAACACTTGCCTACCACCCACCGTCAAATGAGGACGGTGCGGCTCTCGTTCTGGGCGGACGGCATATGACGTTGCCCCTTTAAGCCGTCATTGCGCGCGATCAGGCGCTCGCATCCCGGCTCTGTCCCCATGACACACTGCGTCACCGACGGGGGTGAACAGCCATTGGCCATGGCTGTTTACCATGTGATCGACCATGACGAAGGCTGATCACAAATGGCACTTCCCCCGATCGGGAGCGCGCTGCGCGTGCGTGTCGGTTGCGGCGTGTTCCCAAGGGAACACTGCCTGTCACAGACACTGGTATCAGCCGCCAGCCGGCGGCTATTACCTTGTGATCGGCTGTGATACAATGTAAACAGAGTGGTAACTCACTGTTACCAGCACTTTTCTCCTCACACAGTGAGTCCAGTGTGAGGAGAGAAGAGCTGGGATCAGTGAGTTACTGATCTGTAAAGTAAAAACACACTGACACATCCCCCCTGCCCCCCCAATGCACCTGTCACCCAACAGTCACCCCATATGCCCCCATAAAGTGTACCTATCATCATAAAGTGTACCTGTCATCATACTGCCATCATAAAGTGCACCTGTCACCCGTCAGTGACCATGGCCTGTCACCCGTCAGTGACCGTGGCATGTCACCCGTAACCCATCAGTGACTGTGGCCTGTCACCCGTCACCCATCACTGACCGTGGCGTGTCACCAGTCACCCATCACTGACTGTGGCGTGTCACTCGTCACCCATCACTGACCATGGCGTGTCACCCGTCAGTGACCGTGGCATGTCACTAGTCACCCATCAGTGACCGTGGCTTGCCACTCGAAACCCATAAGTGACCGTGGCGACTCACCCATCACCCATCAGTTACCGTGCTATGTCAACCGCCACACATCAGTGACCTGTCACCCAACACTGACCGTGGCCTGTCACCCATCACTGACCATGGCCCGTCACCCATCAGTGACCACCGCCAGTCACCTGTGGCCTGTCACCCGTCACCCATCCGTGACCATCGCCAGTCACCCATCAGTGACCGTGACCATTCACCCATCAGTGACCACCATCAGTCACCCATCAGTGACCACCACCAGTCACCCATCACCCATCAGTGACCACCGCCAGTCACCTGTCACCCATCAGTGACCACCACCAGTCACCCGTCACACATCAGTGACCACCGCCAGACACGTGGCACCCATCAGTGACCACCGCCAGTCACCCATCAGTGACCACCACCAGACACCCATCACCCATCAGTGACCACCGCCAGTCACCCATCACCTATCAGTGACCATCGCCAGTCACCCGTCACCCATCAGTGACCTCCACCAGTCACCCATCACCCATCAGTGACCACCACCAGATACACATCACCCATCAGTGACCACCACCAGACACCTGGCACCCATCAGTGACCTCCACCAGACACCCGTCACCCATCAGTGACCACCACCAGTCACCCGTTACCCATCAGTGACCACCACCAGTCACCCGTTACCCATCAGTGACCACCACCAGTCACCCATCAGTGACCACCAGCAGACACCCGTCACCCATCAGTGACCACCACCAGTCACCCATCACCTATCAGTGACCACCGTCAGTCACCCGTCACCCATCAGTGACCACTGCCAGACACCCATCAGTGACCACCACGAGACACCCGGCACCCATCAGTGACCACCGCCAGTCACCCATCAGTGACCATCGCCAGTCACCCGTCACCCATCAGTGACCACCACCAGTCACCCGTCACCCATCAGTGATCACCACCAGTCACCCATCAGTGACCACAACCAGACACCCGTCACCCATCAGTGACCACCGCCAGTCACCCATCACCCATCAGTGACCACCGCCAGTCACCCATCGGTGACCATCGCGATCAGTCACCTCTCAGTGACCGTCACACCCATGAGTAAACATCACCTGTAAAAGTCTCACACATTTGGCATCGCCATACTCAGGAGGAGTAGTAGAATGTATTTAGGGGTGTCATTTTTGCTATGTACATGCTATGTGTTGGAAATATCATATACATGGACAACTTTGTGTAAAAATAAAAGCGTTTTCATTTTTTTCCCACATTTTCCAAAAACTACTGGAAAAAATGAATATCCAATACAATATATCCCAAAAAGCAAAAATGCAATGCTGAACAAACAAAAAATAAATATACATATGAATGATTAAACAAAGTCCATAGAAACACCATGCACAATTGACAGTACAAACGTGAATCCGAAAAATAGGTGAACAAAAGTCCAAAAAAGTGAAAAAAGAAAAGGAAAAATGGTGATATTGCCAGACTAATTCCAGAAGATACAGCAGGATGTGTAGGCAAGAAGATCCCCAGATCATACAATGGAGATAATAATACAGGTGGCAGCTTACCAGAGGATGTTGGCTGTGCTTGGTGGAGAGTGTGTCCTGGTAACAGCTCTATGGAGATTTAACATATAATGGAAGCAAGGAACCCAGGGTGACCAAAGCTGCCATTACCCATGTGAATGGGTTTGGGATACATTCCTTGAGGTGTTTTTTGGCTTTTCATTCATTTGAAAGAGAACATCCTCTGGTGAGCTGCCACCTGTATTATTATCTCCACTGGATGATCTGGGGATCTTCTTGCCTACACATGCCGCTGTATCTTTTGGAGTTATTCTGGGAATATCACAGTTTTTCCTTTTCTTTTTCCTCATATTTGGACTTTTGTTCACCTATTTTTTTGGATTCATGTTTGTAGTGTCAATTGTGCATAGTGTTTTTATGGACTTTGATCACTCATATGTATATTTATTTTGTGTTTTTTTTAGCACTGCATTTTGCTTTTTGGGATTAATTGCTACACCTGACCCACGACATTCCCATGGCAGAACATCAAAGAAAGCTACAGAGAGAGAAGAGGTTAGCCCAGGCCTTCTATTGGCCCAGGATGTCACAAGTGGTAGCCCACTACTGTCGCACCCACGATGCATGTCAGCGCCACTGTTAGAAGCCTTCTTTAATCTTATATCTGCTTAAAAACATTACTAACACAAGTATGAAGGTGTTGAATCCCAATATTATAATTGAGTTGTATATACAGGGTGGGTCATTTATATGGATACACCTTAATAAAATGGGAATGGTTTGTGATATTAACTTCCTGTTTGTGGCACATTAGTATATGTGAGGGGGGAAACTTTTCAAGATGGGTGGTGACCATAGTGGCCATTTTTAAGTCGGCCATTTTGAATCCAACTTTTGTTTTTTCAATAGGAAGAGGGTCATGTGACACATCAAACTCATTGGGAATTTCACAAGAAAAACAATGGTGTGCTTGGTTTTAACGTAACTTTATTCTTTCATGAGTTATTTACAAGTTTCTGACCACTTATAAAATGTGTTCAATGTGCTGCCCATTGTGTTGGATTGTCAATGCAACCCTCGTCTCCCACTCTTCACACACTGATAGCAACACCGCAGGAGAAATGCTAGCACAGGCTTCCAGTATCCGTAGTTTCAGGTGCTGCACATCTCGTATCTTCACAGCATATGTTTTTTTTATGGTTTTTATGGTCAGTAAAAACCAATACCGGGTGAGCTGCTCCTTCCAGGAGGTACCGCCATTCCTCCAAAGCCGACTTGATGGCCAGCAATTCCCTATCCCCGACATCATAGTTCCAGCAAGATGGTGCACCACCACATTATGGGTGTCAGGTCCGAGCATTCCTAGATGAACAGTTTCCTGGAAAGTGGATTGGTCGTCGTGGGCCAGTTGAATGGCCCCCAAGGTCTCCCGATCTGACCCCCTTAGACTTTTATCTTTGGGGTCATCTGAAGGCAATTGTCTATGCTGTGAAGATACGAGATGTGCAGCACCTGAAACTACGGATACTGGAAGCCTGTGCTAGCATTTCTCCTGTGGTGTTGCTATCAGTGTGTGAAGAGTGGGAGAAGAGGGTTGCATTGACAATCCAACACAATGGGCAGCACATTGAACACATTTTATAAGTGGTCAGAAACTTGTAAATAACTCATGAAAGAATAAAGTTACGTTAAAACCAAGCACACCATTGTTTTTCTTGTGAAATTCCCAATAAGTTTGATGTGTCACGTGACCCTCTTCCTATTGAAAAAACAAAAGTTGGATTCAAAATGGCCGACTTCAAAATGGCTGCCATGGTCACCACCCATCTTGAAAATGTCCCCCCTCACATATACTAATGTGCCACAAAAAGGAAGTTTAATATCACCAACCATTCCCATTTTATTAAGGTGTATCCATATAAATGGCCCACCCTGTATTTATTTCATATAGATTGGGAAAAATAAAACAAATAGCTTTTACAGTCTGTGTGAAGAGATAAATATACAGTATAAGGTTTAATTAGTCTGTGCATTTCTATAGAGTGCTTACATATGGTAGTAATTAAGCAGGTTTCCTTCCCCGTCTCAAATGTTTTAAAGCTTATAAGCTTTTAGGAGC
Organism: Glandirana rugosa; assembly: GCA_018402905.1. Classification (NCBI taxonomy): domain Eukaryota; kingdom Metazoa; phylum Chordata; class Amphibia; order Anura; family Ranidae; genus Glandirana; species Glandirana rugosa. Next base: position 103,665 of record BLSH010172647.1, read on the forward strand.
ATTATATATATATATACCTGTATATTAGATAATGATTTAAAAGTATATGGTGGTTTAGACATGGCTCATGCCCATCCCCACTGATTCCTATGGAATGCCAGTGTAGCTGTGTATAGAGGCTGTGAGTATTGTATCTCAGTAGCCATCCCCTCCGTGAGGGGAGTGGGGGGGTCTAGGCTGCACTAGAGATGATTGTGGAATTAGAAGACGCATAAGGAAAACCCGTCCACTTTTAGGAGAAGGTGGGGGCAGAATTGCGGAGTAAAAAGAAGTGAACAAAGGCTTTTAGGCCCAGACTTTTACACACGAGGAAGTTGGCAATAGCTTCTCACACATCTCATTATGCACACATAATCTTTATATCAAGAATATAACTACATTATTGATAATATTTTTACATTCTGTATTTTAATGTTTTTATTGTAATCCTGTGCTATATTATTATTAAATCCATTTTGAGTTTTTATTAAATCCATTTTGAGTTTTTACACAAGAACTGGAAGGACTTTCTATTTTGGACTTTTCTCAGCAATATAAGTTTACAAAATATCGAGAGATTAATTCCGGTATTTAACAGCCAACGGGAGAAAGGAGGGCCAACGAGCCCCACTGCAACCCTTGCCCATCATTGAAGAGCCATTCCAGCGGATAGCTATCTACACCCTTGGACCGCGCCCAGCAGAGCTGGAAAGCGGTACATCCTGACCTTGGTGGATTATGCTACCCATTATCCCGAAGTAGTGGTCCTATCCAGCATTACAGCCCCCAAAGTTGCAGAAGTCCTGGTTACCATTTTCACTGGCATTCCAGCCGAAATTCTGTGAAAACAAGGGACACAGTTTATGTCCGATCTTGTTCAGTCCTTCTGGCAGAACTGTGGAGGGCGGGCCATCCGGACAACCCCCTATCAGCCAACGGACTGTGTGAGCGTTTCAATGGGACACCAAAGGCCATGCTACATGCCTTCATCAACCGGGAACCAGACTGGGAACATTACCTCTCCTACCTCCTCCTTGCCTACCAGGAGGTCCCCCAGGAATCTACCGGGGTTTCTCCTTTTGAGCTGCTATATGGGAGGAAGGTCCAAGGACACCTGGCCCTGCTGAAAGAATACTGGGAGGGCCAACTACATGATACTGGGGTCCCTGTGGTGTCCTACATCCTAGAACTGCATGAAAGGATGAGCCAACTCTCTGGACTTGCGGCTACCCAACCCTATCAAAAGACTTGGTATGACTGCAAGGCTCACACCCGTGAGTTTGCCGAGAATCAACGGGTCCTCATGATTCTTCCAAATCAGCCAATACGTGGGATGGGCCCTTTTGAATCATCAAGAAGTTGAATGAGGCTTCAGGGGATGTCCAACCCCTGGGACTTTCATCCACATGTTTTGTGATTGTGAACAGTTAGCTCCCACATGGAAGGAAGTTTTTTCCCTTATCAATAAACTTGTAGGAAAAAACATTATACTTACTCATCTTAACTGTTTACTATTTCAAGGTATCCCAGATGTGCATCCACCTCTACTACAAATGATCCACATGATTTGTGTTGCCACACACTGGACAATTGCATACCATTGGAAATCTAGTTCTATACCTTTTCCACAAATAATAGCGAGAGTAGATGACATCAAGATCATAGAAGACATTTTCCACGCAATTAACCACTTCAGCCCCGGAAGGATTTCCAGCTTTAGGACCGGAGCCCTTTTTGCGATTCGGCGCTGCGTCGCTTTAACTGAAAATTGCACGATCGTGGGACGTTGTACCCAAACGAAATTTGCGTCCTTTTTTTCCCACAAACAGAGCTTTCTTTTGGTGGTATTTGATCCCCTCTGCGTCATTTCTGATCGCCGCTATAAACAAAAGAAGAGCGACAATTTTGCAAAAAAACCCAAATCCAATAAAAATATATAAAAAAACATTTTTTTTCACCGTTTTTGGCCGATTTATATTCTTCCTCATATTTGCGATAAAAAAATCACAATCGGCGTTTATAGATAGGTTTGCGCAAAAGTGGTCGCGTTTACGGATATTGAGAATTCATTTTTTGGGTTTTTATTTTTTTTTTATTTTTTACTAGTAATGGATTTTACTAGTAATGGATTTTTACTAGTAACTGCGATTTTTTGCGGTACTGCGATATTGGGGCGGACATGTCGGACCATTTTGACACTTTTTTGGACCATTGGCATTTATACAGCGATCAGTGCTATAAAAATGCACTGATTACTGTGTAAATGCCATTGGCAGTGAAGGGGTTAACCTGCAGGGGGCGCTCTAAGGGTTAACTGTGTTCCCTGGGCGTGTTCTAACTGTATGGGGACTGCCCTAGCTGGGGAAGGGAAGTGGTCACAGCCTCCGTATAGAGGAAGGCTGTGATTACAGCCCTTCCCCCTTCACAGAACGGAGGTCCGTGTTTACATACACGGACCTCCGTTCCTTCACTCCGGGGGGGCCATCGCGGGTAGCCGGCGGCAATCGAAGCCGCCGCACCCGCTCCCTGGCCCTCCGGCGGCGCGCGCGCGCTCACAGTGCGCGTTATCGCAGCCGCCGTCGTATGACGGCGATTTGCGATAACGAACCACCTTGTCGCCGTCAACCTGCGGTTGGCGGTCGGCAAGTGGTTAATAATACCAAGAAAGCCTTTAACCTGAAATGGGAACTTAGTTTATCTACAAAACATTAACGAATGCACAGAATTCATACAGATACCTCTATATCATTTGTTCTCAACTCCTGTCCTCGGGACCCACTAACAGGCCAGGTTTGCAGGATAACTGAAATACATCCCAAGTGATATAATTTGCTGCTCAGTGATTGCAGTATTCTAGTCTGCATGTCCCCAAGGTAATACTTAAAACCTGGCCTGTTAGTGGGTCCCGAGGACAGGCGTTGAGAACCACTGCTCTATATGATAGTATCCTATGTTTTTTTTTAATTCTTTCTATTATTTTATTTCTTTTTCCTTCTATTATTTCATGATATTAGTTATTTGAAGCGTCGCTTAATCATATGATATATAAGATTACCATCTGTATACAAGAACACACATTTTCAATGTAAACTAATTGAATACTTTTCATATGTATGTTCTATCAATGTTGTTTCAAATATCTGTGTATCTGAGTTTATATACAAAAAAGAAGCTAAATGAGACCAACTATGGTCTCGTGGCTGGACGATTGGGGGAAATGACAGAAAACCGTGCTTGTCAATATGATCAAGGAATACCATGATAGAAACCTTCCTGCCCTGGCTGTCTTGACTCTACCCTTTGAGGAAGATGAAGAGGTCGTGCTTGATCTCCTGGAAGTAGTGCGTCACTTGGCTGATGTGCACCAAGTACCCCTGGGACTCCAGCTCAGCAAGGAGCAGCAGGTGTCCATGAAGACTGTTGTGAACCACCGACATTCCATCTTTTCCTCCTGGCAAAGAAAAACTACCTTCACCACTCACCATGTGGAAACCTTGGGCACCCAACCAATCCAACAAGCCCCATAACGAGTTCCTGAATCTCTCAATAACACCATGAGGCAAGCATTGAACGAAATGTTGGAGATGGGGATTATTAAACCCTCCCAAAGTTTCTGAGCCTCACCTGTTGTCCTTGTTCCCAAGAAGGATGGCAGCGTTCAACTCCATGTAGACTACCGACATCTCAATGACCACACCGACACATACCCGATGTCCCTTATCGGCAACCTGCTGGACCATCTGTCTGGGGCCCCGCTATGTCACTTCACTGGACTCCGCCTTCATCTACCTCTTCGGGCTGTTCAAATTTCACAACATGCCCTTCGGGATGGAGAATTCCCTGCCACCTTCCAGCACATGGTGGATCAGTTACTGCAGGGCTGCCAGGACTTTGCTGCACCTACCTTGATGACATCACCATCTTCAGCAAAACCTAGGAAGACCACCTCAGGCATGTGGGCATTTTTCCGGACCTAATCGCAGGGGCCAAACTCACTATCTGGCCTGACAGGTGCCAGATGGGAATGGCAGAGGTGCAATACTTAGGACACCGGGTGCTGTAGTAGACTATACTCAGAGCCAGCTAAAATCAAACCCATTAGGGACTGTCCCACCCCTCAGACTAAAAAACAGGTTATGGCTTTTATGGGCACAGCTATAATCACACATTTGTTACAAAGATAAAAGAAGGAGCTCACTGGCCCCTAGTGCAACACTGTTTATTGGATACAATTAAAATCAACAAAATAAAAATGAACACTCACATTGTGTTGGCATCACTTGAGCGCGTCTGTACAGGGCTGTTGTGGCTCTCCTGAGTTCAGGATTACAAGCTGGATCCACGGTAAGCTGACAGTCTCTGTCTCTGATGTATCTACGAGCAGCCGCCAACAAGCTGCACGAGAGCTGCCCGCTCACTGCGAGGATCCTGAGAGGGCAGGAAGACTCCACATGGATACACGGGCACGTGATCCTCAAACAAAGCCAGCTGGTAGGTGACGCCAGTGGTTGCTATGACTGACTACATGTTTCAGAGGGCGTGGACTCCTTCTTCAGGTCTCTTGGAAACTTGGAAAATGTTCAACTGGGTGACCACAACCAGTAGTATGTACAGCTGCTCAGAGAGTATTATACGCATTCTACTCAATACTCAAATAGTAGTGGATCGTTTAACAAAGATGGCTCATTATGTGCCCATCACTTACATTTCTACAGCTGAAGACACTGCAAAAGTACTAATATGATTTTTTTACAGACTGCGTGGCCTTCCAGAGGAAATAATATCAGATCAAGGGTCCAGTTCACATCACAACTATGGGAATTAAAGTTAAACTATCTACTGCCTTTCATCCACAATCAAATGGTCAGACCAAAAGAACAAATCAAATTTTAGAGAAAAATCTCAGTTGTTTCAGAAACGACTGGGCCGAATATCTACAGTACCATTAGCAGAATTTGCTTACAATTACTCATGCCATAGTTCCATCTCTCAAAGCCCATTTGTTGCCAATTATGAATGTCTTCCATCTTTTATTCCTGGACTTCCAGTAGATTCATCATTACAAACTCTAAATACAAGATTGTCTGCTTTACAAGACCATCAGGAATTACTGAAAAATACTTTACACAAAGTTCAAGAATCCTATAAGGAATTTGCAAATAGACACAGATGAACCATTCCTCCCTATTCATTAGGTGATAAGGTCTGGCTATCCACTAAACATTTGCAGGTTAAACTTCCTTCTCAGTAATGTGGTCCTTTTCTAAATAATTGCACAAATTAACTGTGTGGTCTACAAACTTAAGCTACCTCCTTCAATGAAAATCCATCCCGTTTTTCGTATGGCTCTTTTAAAGCCCTTCAGAAGGAATCCCTTTTCTGGATGTACACATCCTCCACCAGACCCAGTCCAAATGCAAGGGAAGGAAGGAATCATAGTGGATAATGTTCTTGACCCCCATATGTATTGTGGTAAACTACAATACCTTTTTACGATGGAAAGGCCACAAGAAGATTCTTGGAGGCCTGAGGAGAACGTTCATGCCCCTAGATTAACAAGAGAATTCCACCAGAGGTATCCTCACAAACCTGGCCCAAAGACACCCAGGGAGAAGGGGAGTACTGTCAGGGCCTGGACTTGAACCCGGGATCTCTGCTGTGCTTGGCAATGACTCTTCTCGCTGAACTACCTGAGATTAGGGAGCCGAACACCCCCCCCAGTTCGGTTCGCACCAGAACATGCGAACAGACAAAAAGTTCAGGACGAACATCCGAACACCATTAAAGTCTATGGGACCCGAACATGAAAAATCAAAGCGCTCATTTTAAAGGCTTGTATGCAATGTTATTGCCCTAAAAAGTGTATGAGGACACGGGTCCTGCCCTAGGGGACTTGTATCAATGAAAAAAAAGTTTTTAAATTGATCGTTTTTTCAGCAGTGATTTTAATAATGCTTAAAGTGAAAAAAAAAAGAAAAATTCCTTTAAATATTGTGCCTGTGAGGTCCCCTTAGTCTGTGTGTAAAAGGGCGCATCTCTGTGAGGTGTAGAACACAGCCAGAGGAAAATGACATTTCCATATGAAAAATTGTCATTTAAAATGGCGGCTGTAATGTATTGCCGGCTCCCGGCAATATACAAAAAAAAATCGCTAGAAAAAAGTGCGTACCCCCCCAGTCCAAACCAGGCTTTTTGGGTCTGGTTTGGATATTAAGGGGAACCCCGCGACAAATTTAAAAAAAAATTGACATGGGGTCTCCCTAATATCCAGACCAGACCCTTATCCAAGCATGCAGCCCTGGCCGGTTAGGATGGGGGGACGAGCGAGCGCCCCCCCCCAACCGTACCAGGATACATGCCCTCAACATGGGGAGTATGGGTGCTTTGGGGGAGGGGGGCTCTGCCCCCTCCCACCTCAAAGCACCTTGTCCCCATGTTAATGGGGACAAGAGCCTCTTCCCCACAAGCCTGGCCGGTGATTGTGGGGGTCTGTGAGCGGGGGGGCTTATCGGAATCTGGAAGCCCCCTTTAATAAGGGGGCCCCAGATCCCGTCCCCCCATATGAATAGGTTTGGGGTACATTGTACCCCTACCCATTCACCAAAAAAGGAGTGTAGTGTAAAAAAATAAAAGAGGCAGTCTTCGTCCTTTATTTTGTATTCTAGCTCTTTTCTTCTTTCTTCTTCCATCTTCTCCTGGCCCAGTCCTTCTTCTGGTCTGCTACTTCTTTTAGTCTTCTTGCTTCCTCTCTTCATCTTCAATCCTCAATCTTCATCTTCTTTCACTGCCGCCGCTCTCTCCGCTGCTGCAGTCCGGCCCCTGCGCGTCTTGCAGAATAGGTGGTCTTCACGATGATAGTACTTTTATAAGAAAGGGCGGGGCTACCCAATGACGTAAATGGGTGACCCGCCCCCTCTGACATCACATAACGTCAGAAGGGGATGGGTTCACTCAGTTACGTCACTGTTTTTTTTAACTTTTTTATTTATTTTATTTTATTTATTTTTTTACACTATTTAAAAAAAAAAAATCTGATCACTTTTATTGCTACTCTTTCTTTCTCCATTGCACTTCACAGTATTCAGATCGCCAAAAACGGTGGTTCTGAATACTGTCATTTTTTTTAAAACGGTGCAGTTTGCCACCGAGTAAACCAGAAGTGACATTGTGACGTTGCTTCCAGAAATGTATGAAGGAGTCCCAATCGAAGCCGATTCCACAGGGACTCCACACAGCGGCCAGATGTGTCAGATCAGAGCTCCGGGCTCCTGGTGGGATGGGAGACCAGAGAAGAGTGGTGGACGGTGGCGAGAGGGGGGGGTGGCCCCTCCTGCTCCTGGGATAAAGACCAAGCGGCTTACGCTTTTGGCAATCTGAATACTGTGAAGTGTAAAGGAGGGATGGGGGGTCTTTTAGACCCCCCATCCTTCCATAAAGAGTACCTGTCCCCATATATTACTATCACAAGGGATGTTTACATTCCTTGTGATAGCAATAAAAGGATCATATTTTTTTTTTTAAAGAAGCGGTGTTAAAAATATAATAAAATAAAAATATAAAAACATTTTTAAAGCACCACCATCCCCGCAAACTCGTGCAGCAAAGAAAACGCATATGTAAGTTGCGCCCACATATGAAAACAGTGTTCAAACCACACATGTGAGGTATCGCATGTGTATGAGTATGAGCAATAATTGTATGAGCAATAATTCTAGCAAGAGACCTCCTCTGCGCTCTAACCTGGTAACCGTTAAAAATCTTTAAAACGTCACCTATGGAGATTTTTAAATACCGGAGTTTGTCGCCATTCCGCAAGTGTGCGAAATTTTCAACTGTGTCATGTATAGGATCTATTTACTCGGCGTAACATCCTCTTTCACAATATACAAAAATTTGGGCTAACTTTACTTTTGTCTTATTTTTTAACTCAAAAAAGTGATTTTTTTTCCAAAACAAGACCGCTGCGCAAATAACTTGTGAAAAAATTGCAATGATTGCCATTTAATTCTCTAGGGTGTTTGAAAAAATATATATAATGTTTGGGGGTTCTAAGTAATTTTCTATAAATAAAAACAGATTTTAACTTGTAAACAACAAATGTAAAAAAGGGCTCTGGGGGTTAAGGGGTTAAAAACTGTATATATTTTAATACACCACGTCAAGTGTGCTATATACCTTATTTACAGTGTACACTGATATATAGTACACTGTGCGTATATACTTATATCTTTTTTTTTTCCCCTACACTAACCTGTCTGCACTAACTGACAGATATAGTTTAGATTTCTAACTATCTATCTAGTTAGCTATCTTATTTATTTTTTTTATTTTTTTAACATTTTTTAAAAGCTAGTTATCTAAACCTACGCTATCTCTCTAACAACGCAGACACACTACATACTACATACATGTACAAGCAGCTTTATATAGCGTGGGGCATGGATTGAGACTGCTGTGCAGTGATTGGCTAAAGGCATCCTGCCTTTATCCAATCAAAGCTCTCACAGCAGGCCACCCGCTGATTGGCCAAAGCATGCAGGTCATGTGCATGCTTTGGCCAATCAGCGGGCAGAATTCCGAAACCATTATGGAGAGCGCAAAGTTCCCGCAAATGCTCCATAATGTTCAGGTATCCCCGAACAAACGAACAGCCGATGTTCGGGTCGAACGACACGAAGCTCATCCCTACCTGAGATGCTGGACAGCACCTTGCCTGATTCATTGGACAACCCTTCCTTGTGCCTTGACTTCTGCTGAATCTTGAACTCTTTGCTCCTCCCATGAATTTCCTAATTTAAGCCATGTCTTTGCACTTTCTGTTTGCCAGATTATTGTGCATCACGCATTATTCCGCCTGCTGCCTCAAGCTACCTCTATTACTACTTGGAATTGACCATGGCTTGTGACCCCTGACTAAGAAAATCTTCTCCTGCATCAACCTTGGCTTGTGACTCATTGGTCTAGCAGTTCAGACAGTTCAACGTCTTAGGAACTGAGAACGGTGCTTAGCCTATTTTCAGCCATTGGTCTCCACTCACTACAGTTATTTTGCTAACATATATTGCCTGACCACCTGCGTTAGCGGTAAGCTTGACAATTGGCCCAAGATGAGAGATACTGTGACTAGTCTATGTAGAGGTTGTCTCAGATGTTTACAGAGGAAAGCCCTGCCAGTTCTAGCTGCTCCCATGGGGCACATACAGAGATTGGGCCCTATGGACTTATCTTGTATAGATCTTCTATGCATTGACAATGATTCAAGAGGAATTAGAAATGTGGTGGTGACTGGTTGACCAAGGATAAAATGGCAGTTACTGTCATGAGAAGGCATTTTGAAGAAGTATTTCATCCATTACTGTCTACCCCTCAGGTTACACTCAGATCAGGGCAGAGAGTTTAAGAGCAAGCTAATTAAAGAGTTACTCCAGCTGCTGAACATTCACAAAAGTCTAACCACCCCTTATCACCCTGAAGGTGATGTTCTCCCTAAGTGATTAAACAGGACCCTGCTTGATATGCTAGGTACCTTAGTGGCTAATTACAAGTGCATCTGGAGCCACATGGTTGAAACCATAGGGTACAGGATTCTTCCTCTATTCCTGATGTTCAGGAGGGAGCCTAGATTTCCCATTGACCTCCTGCTAGACAGAGGTGCTTAGATCTGCACAGCTACACAAGAAAATTGAGACCAGACTATAGGTAGTGAAATAAATGTATTAATAATAAAGCAAAAGACATCTACACACCAGCAAAGAATGGACATAAAATTATAAGTGGCCCACAACCATATAACCCAAATGCCTCATTAAATAACAGAAACCTAACAAACTTACTAGATACAATATGTACAAAATATATACAAATTAGAAGCACAGGTCACAGGGAATATTGGAGACTCAAGGAAGGGGGGAATCAGGATTGGGTACAGAAACAAGGTCAGCAGATGAATGGCAGCAGGGTACAGGATGCAAGGCTAGATTAAGAGCAGGATCTGGGGCAATCGGCATGCAGTATCTGGCAGCAAGGCAAATCAAAACACTGGTACAAGAGGGATTTATGTACCCTTCCAGCAGCAGGGCCCAAGTGGAGCTGATTGCTAGAATCTGCTGGCTGCTGGGAGACACCCTCTGGTGGACACTGGAACTAAAGCTTTCTGCCCATGGAACCACAGTGCCACCAGCAGGTGAACTAGGTCCTGACAATTACCCCGTCTTAAGGCGTGACCTCTGGACACTCCACTGTGCCCCACCGCCATGGTCTAGAAGCTGATTGGGTACCCTGCTATTGGGGTCTGGAAGCTGGATTGGCTCCCTGCTGGTCGGACCCCTGAGAGGGTGCAACACTAGAAGCTTACAACTCTTGGCAGTAGTCAGCAGGTCACTAAAGGTGTACTTGGCAGTGAACAGGAAATCACCAGAGGCAGGCTTGGCAATGAACAGCAGATCAATAGAGATGGGCTCAGGTGTGTTCAACATCCTAGTCCCAACCCACCTGCCCGATCGCACCAGGAAGCCAACACTGCACACCACTAATCACAGACATTGAGACAGTCCCTGGTTCGCAACTGCACGGACCAGGAAATGTCTCACTGCCTGTGATTAGCTTTGTGCAGTGTTGGCTTCCTGGAAGGATTGGACAGGTGGGTTGGGACCAGTGGCAGCTGGTGTTCAATAATTTTGGGGGAGGACGGGATGACGGTGATCACCCCCCTCGAAGACGAACGGGTAGGCGGCGGTGATCAGGGGCCTCCTTACCTTAGAAGGCAGATACAGGACTGGTAGACAAGGATCCGGGGTCGGGCTGCTGCTCCTCGCTCCGGGGCCATTGCTTCTTCTCCCAGCCAAACAGGAAGTGAGTTCTGAGACCAGAGAATCAGTAAGACAACAGCGAATATTAATTTGCTACTGTCACACAACTGGGTGGGCTCAGAACGCAGTGCTCTGCGCTCTGAGCCCAGCCTTTTTTAAGTCAATTAGAGCCTCAGGCTCTAATCATGTGCTTAAAAAAAAAACCCTATTGAAATCCATGCGTCCAGCACCCTGCATGTAAATTAGGGGCCGGACGCATGGATTGAGGGGCACCACCCATGCGCCCCCTATGGACGGGCCACCACTGGTTGGGACTAGGATCCCGAAAATGCCTGAGCCCACCTCTACAGATCACCAGAGGCAGGTTTGGCAATGAACAGCAGGGCCCCATCAGCATGCTTGGCAGCTAACAGTGGCAGAGTTGTATGTGCCTTTTTGGCATAGATACTGGAGTCCAGCAAATGTTTCCAGAGTGTTGACCAGATTGGCCAGCTTGTAGGGGAGTAGTAACAGTATTGGGGAGCATAGAGGAAAAGTTAGCAGGAGCAGAGGAAGGTGTTTGCAAGGTTGCTATGGGTAACGGAACTGTAGGGGTAGGCTACAATGTGTCAAATGCTGGAGAAGTATGGTTAATGAAAGCAAGGTTCTGATTTGTAGGAAGTAAAGAGCACCCAGTAGCAGCTGTGGTTTCTAATGGAAACAAAGGAAAAGATTCTTGATTTTTAGAGGCAGATCTGAATTAGTGTGACCAAGCTTGGAGCAGAGGCTGAACAATGTTAAGGTCAAATCGCATGTCAAATCACAGCCTATTGCTGGCAATAGAAGCGTCCCAAACGGCGCGGCTCCACAAAGTTGCTGCACTACTTTTGGTGAATTTGGGGGCAATTTCAATAGACATCTGTAAATGAACCTGCACAGATATCTTTCATGTTGCCCCCGAAGTCAGACTGAAATGCGGCTTTGAACTAGCAGGATTTCCAAACTGTGTTCGGTGTGACTTGTCTGATTAGAAAAAGTTTATCAGTAATACAATCTACCAGCACCTGCTTTGAACAAGCTGAGTACTTCTCAAAGAAGGAGCCTGTGCTATTTTCCAACAACCATACCAAAGACTGTGTGTTTTCCATGTACTGTATGCTCTGCCACAGTGTACTCATGGCAGTCTTTGGAATAAGTAGAACTGTATACATTTATGCAATTTGCACTATGTTGGCTTCACATCAGCCTCCAATTATTTTTCTAATAAAATTTGTACTTGAGATTTTTTTAAATAATTTCCTGATAATTTATATTTTATTGTGACTCGATAATGTGTTGTATCTCTGAAGGGAGTGGACCATGCTCTGCTTCAGTATGTCACAGTACATGTTGGCTTTCATCGTTTCCTCAATGAACTGTAGCTCCCCAGTGCCGGCAGCACTCATGCAGCCCCAGACCATGACACTCCCACCACCATGCTTGACTGTAGGCAAGACACACTTTGTAGACACTTTGAAGTCTTTGTACTCCTCACCTGGTTGCC
>BLSH010172647.1:146047-162369 GCA_018402905.1 Glandirana rugosa
AACATTAAATAAAATTTTTAACATTACTGTACGGGGTCCGTTTGTCCACGTCTTTTTAACCCGGAACCCATAACCACCACCGTCATGTGATATTGGGGAGCGTCAATGAGAACAACCCGCCCAACAAGAGTAACTGCGAGGGGTTATAGTGTACTGCCACCACCAATACCCAAGGCCCAATTTTTCTGCACCTGTTTGCCTGGGGCATGTCATTACAATTTTTAAAATAAATTACAACCGCAAGGTCCATTCCTGCGCCCAACAAGAGTAACTGCGAGGGGTTACAATGTACTGCCACCACCACTAACACCCAAGGCACAATTTTTCTGCACTTGTTTGCCTGGGCCATGTCATTACAATTTTTAAAATAAATTACAACAGCAGGATCCATTCCTGTGCCCAACAATAGTAAGTACGAGGGTTTTCATTGTTCTGCCACCACCACCAACACCCAAGGCCCAATTTTTCTCCAACTGTTTGCCAGGGGCGTGACATTATAATTTTTAAAATAAATTACAACTGCAGGACCCATTCCTGTGCCCAACAAATGTAACGGTGAGGGGTTACAGTGTTCTGCCACCACCACCAACACCCAAGGCCCAATTTTTCTGCACCTGTTTGCCTGGGGCATGTCATTACAATTTTTAAAATAAATTACAACTGCAGGGCCTATTTCTGCACCCAACAAGATTAACTGTGAGGGTTTACATTGTTTTGCCACCACCACCAACAACCAAGGTCCAATTTTTCTGCACCTGTTTTACAGTTTTTAAAATAAATTACAACAGCAGGACCCATTCCTGCGTTCAACAAGAGAAACTGCGAGGGTTTGCAGTGTTCTGCCACCACCACCAACAACTAAGGCCCAATTTTTCTGCACCTGTTAGCCTGTGTCACGTCATTACAATTTTTAAAATAATTACAACTGCAGGGCCCATTCCTGCATCCAACAAGAGTAATTGTGAGGGGTTATAGTGTTCTGCCACCACCAACATCCAAAGCTCAATTTTTCTTCACCTGGTTGCCTGGGGCATGTCATTACAATTTTTAAAATAAATTACAACTGCAGGGACTGTTCATACACCCAACAAGAGTAGCTGTGAGGGGTTGCAGTGTTCTGCCACCACCACCAACACCCAAGGCCCAATTTTTCTGCACCTGTTTGACTGGGGCATGTCATTACAACGTTTAAAATAAATTACAACAGCAGGGCCCATTTATGCGCTCAACAAGTGTTTACAGTGTTCTGCTACCACCAACATGCAAAGCAAAATTTTTCTGCACCTGTTTGCCTGGGGCATGTTATTACAATTTTTAAAATAAATTACAACTGCAGGGCCCTTTCCTGCATCCAACAAGAGTAACTGGGAGGGGTTACAGTGTTCTGCACCACCAACAACCAAGGCCCAATTTTTCTGCACCTATTTGCCTGGGGCATGTCATTACAATTTTTAAAATAAGTTACAACTGTAGGGCCCTTTCCTGCATCTAACAAGAGTAACTGCAAGAGGTTACAGTGTTCTGCACCACTAACACTCAAGGCCCATTTTTTCTGCACCCGTTTGCCTGGGGCATATCATTACAATTTTTAAAATAATTTACAACTGCAGGGTCTCTTCCTGCATCCAACAACACTAACTGCAAGGGGTTGCAGCATTCTGCGACCACAACTAACACCCAAGGCACAATTTTTCTGCTCCTGTTTGCCTGGGGCATGTCATTACAATTTTTAAAATAAATTACAACTGCAAGATCCATTCCTGCGCCCAACAAGAGTAACTTCGAGGGGTTACAGTGTACTGCCACCACCACCAACACCCAAGGCCCAATTTTTCTGCAACTGTTTGCCTGGGGTGTGTCATTATAATTTTTAAAATAAATTACAACTGCATGAGCCATTCCTGTGCCCAACAAATGTAACGGTGAGGGGTTACAGTGTTCTGCCACCACCACCAACACCCAAGGCCCAATTTTTCTGCACCTGTTTGCCTGGGGCAGGTCATTACAATTTTTAAAATAAATTACAACTGCATGGCCTATTTCTGCGCCCAACAAGATTAACTGCACGGGTTTATATTGTTTTGCCACCACCACCAACAACCAAGGTCCAATTTTTCTGCACCTGTTTTACAATTTTTAAAATAAATTACAACAGCAGGGCCCATTCCTGCGTTCAACAAAAGAAACTGCGAGGGTTTGCAGTGTTCTGCCACCACCACCAACTAAGGCCCAATTTTTCTGCACCTGTTAGCCTGTGGCACGTCATTACAATTTTTAAAATAATTACAACTGCAGGGCCCATTACTGCATCCAACAAGAGTAATTGCGAGGGGTTATAGTGTTGTGCCACCACCAACACCCAAAGCTCAATTTTTCTTCACCTGTTTGCCTGGGGCATGTCATTACAATTTTTAAAATAAATTAAAATGGCAGGGACTGTTCATGCACCCAACAAAAGTAGCTGTGAAGGGTTGCAGTGTTCTGCCACCACCACCAACACCCAAGGCTCAATTTTTCTGCACCTGTTTGCCTGGGGCATGTCATTACAATTTTTAAAATAAATTACAACAGCAGGTCCAGTTTCTGCACCCAGCAAGAGTAACTGCGATGGTTTACAGTGTTCTGCCACCACCAACACGCAAAGCACAATTTCTCTGCACCTGTTTGCCTGGGGCATGTCATTACAATTTTTAAAATAGGTTACAACTGTAGGGCCCTTTCCTGCATCCAACAAGAGTAACTGCAAGAGGTTACAGTGTTCTGCACCACTAACACTCAAGGCCCATTTTTTCTGCACTTGTTTGCCTGGGGCATATCATTACAATTGTTTAAATAATTTACAACTGCAGGGCCTCTTTCTGCATCCAACAACACTAACTGCAATGGGTTGCAGCATTCTGCGACCACAACTAACACCCAATGCCCACTTTTTCTGCACCTGTTTGCCTGTGGCATGTCATTACAATTTTTTAAATAATTACAACTGCAGGGCCCATTCCTGCATCCAACAAGAGTAATTGCGAGGGGTTATAGTGTTCTGCCACCACCAACACCCAAAGCTCAATTTTTCTGCACCTGTAGGCCTGGGACATGTCATTACAACTTTTAAAATAAATTACAACAGCAGGGCCCATTCCTGCACCCAACAAGTGTAACTGTGAGGGTTTTATAGTGTTCTGCCACCACCACCAACAACCAAGACCCAATTTTTCTACACCTCTTTGCCTGGGGCATGTCATTACAATTTTTAAAATAAATTACAACAGCAGGACTTGTTGCTGCACCCAACAAAAGTAACTGAGAGGGGTTACAGTGTTCTGCCACTACCAATGCCCAAGGCCCAATTTTTCTGCACCTGTTTGCTTGGGGCATGTCATTAGAATGTTTTAAATTATTTACAACTGCAGGGCCTATTCTTGCGCCCAACAAGAGTAACTGCGAGGTGTTACAATGTTCTGCCACCACCATCAACACCCAAGGCCCAATTTTTCTGCACCTGTTTGTCTTTGGCATGTCATTACAACTCTTAAAATAAATTACGACAGCAGGGTCCATTCCTGCACCCAACAAGAGTAATTGCCAGGGGTTACAGTGTTCTGCCACCACCACCAGCACCCAAGGCTCAATTTTTCTGCACCTGTTTGCCTGGGGCGTGTTATTACAATTTTTAAAATAAATTACAACAGCAGGTCCCATTCCTGCACCCAACAAGAGTAACTGCAAGGGGTTACAGTGTTCTCCCACCACCACCAACACCCAAGGCCCAATGTTTCTGCACCTGTTTGACTGGGGAATGTCATTACAATGTTTACAATAAATTACAACTGCAGGGCCCGCTCCTGCGCCCAAAAAGAGTAACTGCGAGGGGTTACAGTGCTCTGCCACCACCACTAACACCCAAGGCCCAATTTTTCGGCACCTGTTTGCCTGGGGAATGTGTCACGGTCCTGGTGGTGGAGTCTGTCTTGTGCAGGGAACAACTGCTCTTGCGCACCCGATTCAAGGACCCCTGGTAGAGCAGACAGGAAGTCCAAGAGTGCGGGATGGCACAAAGGCTGGATGGTCACTGGTGATGGTGTGATGATCCAGATGGCCGTGCAGATCAGAGTGATGGTCGTGCAGGCTGTGCGGTACAGATGGGTCAGGCAGAAGAGTGGTCAAGTCCAAGCAAGGTTCGTTATTAGGCTGGCAGCAGAAGTACAGGAGGATCAGACAATCGGATGGTCGAGAAAAGCCGGGGTCGGTGCAGGCAGCGGATCAGCAGGTCAGGTCAGGCCGGGTCAACAGGAAACAGATAGCAGCACAGGAACAGAAGGTTGAGCTGAGGCTCACAGGTCACAGATGCTGTAGAATGGACAGTACTTGCTGCTGGATCCCGCAGATTCAAATAGAGCCGACTGGTGCTGTTTCCAGCGCGTGCGCGCGCACAGGGGCACGCGAACGCGTGCAGGCACGCTCACCACCACGGTGAACGGCAAGGAGAGCACCAAACACCTGGACTGAGTGCTTTTCCTAGCATTGCCCCCCAGCGGCAGTCTCTGGATGCCTTGCCGGGTGCCGCCTTCCTGGCGGTTTCTTCTGAAGGCCTGGATTAATCCAGGTGCGTGGATGTTCCCCTCTGGCTCCCAAGAATTTTCTTCAGGACCATACCCTTTCCACTTTATCAGGTACTGGGTAAATCCAGCCCTCCTCCGACAGTCCAAAATGGCTTCAACCTCAAACTCCTCCTCTCCATTTACCAGAATTGGATCTGGCGGTCCTGTCCTCCGTCCTGGGGACAAGTCGGGGACAACAGGTTTCAGTAGTGAAACACGGAAGACCGGGTCGGTCCGTTGATTTTCCTCCTGATTGGAAATGGCCCCATGAATCTTGGGCCCAGCTTCTTTGAGGGGCAAGCAAGCTTAAGATTCCTGGTGGATAACCAGATGAGATCACCCGGCTGGAGCTCTAACTCCCCCCCGCCTTCTTTTGTCAAAAGCTTCCTTGTTCAGTTCCTGGGTCCTTGATAGGGTCTCCTGCAGGAATTTACTGTTAGTCTGAAGGAAGCTTGTGATATCCTGTGCTGCAGGAACAGTGCTTTTGGTGTTCAGCTCAGGCAGGAATGTGGGATGAAACCCATAATTGGTCCAGAATGGGGACTGCTGAGTGGCTGAGTGGATGGTGTTGTTGTAAGCAAACTCGGCCAGCGGTAGCAGTGCAACCCAATCGTCTTGAAAGAATGATGAAAAGCAGCGCAGGTACTGTTCTAAAGTCTGGTTTCTCTCTCTCTGTCTGGCTATTGGTCTGCGGGTGATAAGCAAATAAGAATGCAAGCTCAATCTCCAACGCTGCACACAGAGCCTTCCAGAATTTAGACATAAAACGATCGGATACAATATTGCTAGGTATTCCGTGGAGCCGAACTATTTCTTTAATAAAGGTGTTAGCCATCTCGGCCGCTGTAGGGGTCCCCTTCATAGGTAGAAAGTGTGCCATCTTCGTCATGCGGTCCACGACAACCAAGATGGTAGAGTATCCTTCAGACGGGGGGCACTTCTACAATAAAGTCCATAGCCAGTTGTGACCATGGGCGCTCGGGTATCGGAAGAGGATTCAAGAGGCCCCAGGCTTTGGCCTTATCTGTTTTATTCCGAGCACAAATGGGACAGGCACTGACATATTTTTTGCAGTCTTCTGTAGCATTCGGCCATCAGATGGATTGGGAGAAAAGCTTAGCTGCTTTCCGTGAGCCAAAATGTCCAGCCAATTTATGGTCGTGGCAGAGACCTAGAATCCTGAGGCGTAGGCTTACCAGAATGAACATCCTGTGCCCGAACCACCATAGGCCATCCTTGACGGTCAGTCTGGTGACACTGGGGTTAGTGGACCTGGCCAGGTCTCGCCAGTATTTGGAACAACACGTCCTCATTGGTCAGCAGGAAGTTCCTTGCCAGAAGTATGGTATCAGGCGGAGCTGCATTTCCTGGCTCAGAGAACATCCTGGAGAGAGCGTCAGGCTTGCCGTTTTTTGATCCTGGCCGGTAGGTCAGGTGGAAGTGGAACCTGGAGAAGAAGAGTACCCAGCAAGCTTGCCGGGGTTTCCTTCTCTTGGCTGTTCTGAGGTACTCCAGGTTCTTGTGGTCCGTGTAAATAAGAATAGGGTGTTTGGCTCCCTCAAGCAGGTACCGTTATTCCTCTAGAGCCAACTTAATGGCCAACAGTTCGCTGTCTCCCACATCTTAGTTCCTCTCTGGCACCGACAGCTTGCAGGAGAAGAAAGCTACTGGGTGGAGCAGGGCCTTGGTGCCTTGGCGTTGGGAGAGGATGGTTCCTACTGTGGTTTCTGAAGCGTCCACTTCAAGGACGGGTCTGGGTGCTTCAGGATGGGAGCGGAGGTGAACAGGGACTTGAGTCTCTGGAAGGCGGTTTGGGCTTCGGGGGACCAATGGAACCAGACGTTCTGTTTGGTCAGCTGCATAATTGGTTCCACGATGGCTGAGAAGCCCTCGATGAGCTTTTTATAAAAGTTTGTGAAGCCCACAAACCTATGAACTCCCTTTCTGTCTGTCGGTGTGGGCCACTCCAGAATAGTGGAGACTTTTTGAGGGTCCATATGGATGCCCGTAACGGAGATGACCAGTCCCAGAAAATGCACGCTAGATTGCTCAAAGGAACACTTCTCTGCTTTCGTGTACAGGCCATGTTGCCGGAGCTGACCCAGAAGGAGAAGATTAAAATGTCATCCAAATAGATGATCATTGAAGAGATCAAGGAAGTCCCGGAATACGTCATTTACGAAATGCTGGAAGGTCGCAGGGGCGTTGCATAGACCAAAGGGCATCACCAGGTATTCGTAATGACCAAACCGGGTGCTGTCTCCCAATCGTCTCCTTCCCTGATACGAATGAGGTTTTATGCTCCCCACAAGTCAAGCTTAGTGAAGATGGTTGCTGCCCCTAACCTCTGAAACAATTCTAGGACCAAAGGTAGAGGGTACCGATTTTTGATAGTCACCTGGTTGAGTGAGAAGATGAAGAAGATGTCAACCCCAGCAGGAGACGTAGAGGGTCGGATGAACCCTTTCTCTAAGTTCTCATCAAGGTAGGCCTTGAGGGCCGCTAACTCGGGTTCAGAGAGGGGATAAATCCTTCCAAAAGGCACTTCAGCCCTAGGCAAAAGTTCAATGGGGCAGTCATAGGGTCTATGTGGAGGTAGTTTGTCAGCCCCTTTTTTACAGAAGACATCCAGAAATGAATGGTAGGCCAGTGGAAGGAGGGAACAGATGTCAGGTTCATTATCAGAGTATAGGCAGAGTACTGGGGGAACTGCTTCTCCTCTGGGGGTTAGACGATGTTGTTGGCAGTAGGGTGACTGGAATTGGATGGTCCCAATGGTCCAATAAATGCTGGGATTGTGTGCCCGGAACCATGGTAGACCAAAAATAATGGGACAGATGGGAGAAACAATGGCATCTAGCCACAAGAGTTCTTGATGTCCTTCCAGTGTAGAGGAAGGAAGAGACAGTCTCATGGGTGATGATTCCGGATTTAATATGAGACCCGTCTGCCTGTGGGACTTCGGTTGTAGTGGGATGCGGTGCAGTGCTGCGAAGTCCTGATCAATGAAGCAACTGCACGCTCCAGAATCAAGGATGGCTGGAACCGTGGTATTCCCTCCGGGAAGCTGCAATGAGAGGAGAAGAGTGAAGTGAGCAGTAGGACTGGGAGAGCTGGGCAGACCACTCTGAGTAACTGTGGAGTGCTTACCGCGTTTGGCGGGGCACATTCTGACTACATGGCCACAATACAGGCACAGCTTCATGGAGAAGCGCCACTGCCTTTCTTCTGCGGTGAGGGACGGGCGTAACAGCCCAATCTGCATAGGTTCTGGGGTGTCCTGAGGAGAGGAGGAGGAGGTCACTGGGCTGAGCGTAGGTGGATTTGGGTAACTGGGGACCCGTGGGAGCATCCAGGTGGGGCGCGACTGCCCTGATGATCTCTCGCCATGGTGCTCTCTGAGATGCCGATCAATAGAAATGGCCAAGTTGGTCAATGCCTCCAAGGTCCGAGGCACCCCCACTTGTGCCAGCTCATCCTTCAAGGGTTCAGATAGTCCCATGTGAAATTGGAAGCATAGAGTGGCACTACCCCAGTCTGTGTCAGCACTCCAGCACCGGAATTCTGAAACATAGTCCTCGACTGCGCGGCGACCCTGCTGGAGTGTGTGCAGGGCAGCCTCGGCCGTAGCAGCCTGGTGGGGTCCTCATAAAGTTGCGCCATGGCTTGAAGGAACGAGGTCGATGTGGCGACCTCCGGAGCATTTTGTTCCCAAAGTCTATGGGCCCAAGCCTGTGGCTCATCCTGCAGCAAAGAAATGATGAAGCCCACCTTAGTGGCTTCGAGGGAGAAGGTGCGTGGCTGGAGTCCGAAATAAAGTTCACACGCTGTCCAGAAGGCGTTGGTCCCCGGAGACTTGTCTGCTCTGAGGGCAGGGCCACGATGGTACGGCCTGCAGCTGGATCAGCTCCAGTGGCTGGAAAAGTTGATAGCTCTTGTACCCGTTCCTCCAAGCGGGTATAGCCCTCTTGCAGATTCTTGACTGCTTGTGTAAGACCTGCAAGGTGTACACACAGATTGTCCATGGTGGAGTGGGTTCCCTGCTCAGTCATGGCTGTCCGTTACTGTCACGGTCCTGGTGGTGGAGGCTGTCTTGTGCAGGGAACAACTGCTCTTGGGCACCCAATTCAAGGACCGCTGGTAGAGCAGACAGGTAAGAGCTATTTTTTCTGCACCTGTTTTCCTGGGGCATGTCATTACAATTTTTAAAATAAATTACAACTGCAGGGTCCATTCCTGCACCCAACAAGAGGAACTGTGAGAGGTTACATTGTTCTGCCACCACGACATCCAAGGGTCAATTTTTCTGCACCTGTTTGCCTGGGGAATGTTATTACAATTTTTAAAATGAATTACAATTGCAGGGCCCATTCCTGCACCCAACCAGAGTAGCTGTGAGAGGTTACAATGTTCTGCTACCACTACCAATACTGAAGACACAATTTTTCTGCACCTGTTTGCCTGGGGCATGTCATTACCACTATTAAATTAAATTACAACTGCAGAGCCCATTCCTGCACCCAACCAGAGTAGCTGTGAGGTGTTACAATGTTCTGCTACCACCACCAACACCCAAGGCACAATTTTTCTGCACCTGTTTGCCTGGGGCATGTCATTACAACTTTTTAAAATAAATGACAACTGCAAAGCCTGTTCCTGCATCCAAGAAGAGTAATTGCGAGTGGCTACAGTGTTCTGCCACCACCAACACCCAAGAGTCAATTTTTCTGCACCCGTTTACCTGGGGCATGTCATTAGGCTTGTGCAATTCGTTTCATTCTGAATTTTGTTTTTATCGAATTTTGCAAAATTCGGCAATTCCGACGAATTCGACATTTCAAATTGCCAAATTTTTCTGAATTTTAGTTTTTCCAAATCGCGTTAATTTGGTAATTGCGGTAATTTGGAAATTTGTGGTAATTCGCCAATTGTGGTAATTCGGAAATTCAGAAATTTGCGGTAATTCGGCAATTGCTGTAATTGAGGTAATTTGGAGATTTGCGGTAATTCTGCAATTGCGGTAATTGTGGTAATTCGGAAATTTGGCAATCGGAACAGCCGAAAATCCGAAATTCTAAAATTGGACAATAACAAAGAACATTTGAAATAACTAACTAATAAATAACTATTAAATTATAGTTATTGGAATTTCCTTGAAAATATGGCTGCTAGTGATAAATTTCATATTTAAGTCCGCTAACAGTCAAATTTTCAAGGAAATTCCAATAGCTATAATTTAATAGTTATTGACTATTATTTTAAATGTTCTTTCTTATTTCCGAATTTTGGAGATTTGGAAATAAGAAAGAACATTTGAAATAATATGTTATTAATTTATTATTATAACTTATTATAAATTATAATACGTTTTTATTATTTCAAATGTTCTTTCTTATTTCTAAATTTCCAAAATTCGAAAATAAGGATGAACATTTGAAAAAATAATAAATTATAGGTATTGGAATTTCCTTGAAAATGTGGCTGTTAGTGAACTTAAATATGAAATTTATCACTAGCAGCCGTATTTTGAAGGAAATTCCAATACCTATAATGTAATAGTTATTTATTAGTTAATTTTCGAAATTTTGAATTTCCAAATTTTCGAGTTTGGATTTTCGGCCTTTTCAATTGCCGAATTTCCGAATTACCGCAATTGCCGAATTATCACGGATTTCCAAATTTCGGATTTCCGAATATTCAAATTTCCTGATTATGAATTTTTCGACTTTACAAATTCCCAAATTTACGAAAATATAAAAAAACGAAAAAAACCCCGAATTTTTCAGCCATGCACAAGTCTACATGTCAATACAATTTTTAAAATAAATTAAAATTGCAGGGGCCATTCCTGCATCCAACTAGAGTAATTTTGAGGGGTTATAGTGTTCTGCCACCACCAACACCCAATTCTCAATTTTTTTGCACCTGTTTGCCTGGGGCATGTCATTACCATTTTTAAAATGAACTACAACAGCAGGGCCCGTTTCTGCGCCCAACAAGAGTAACTGAAAGGTGTTACAATGTTCTGCCACCACCACCAACACCCAAGGCACAATTTTCTGCACCTGTTTGCCTGGGGCATGTCATTACAATTTTTTGAATCAATTACAACTGCAAGTCCCATTCCTGCTTCCAACAAGAGTAATTGTGAGGGGTTATAGTGTTCTGCCACAATCAACACTCAATGCCCAATTTTTCTGCACCTGTTTGCCTGTGGCATGTCATTACAATTTTTTAAATAAATTACAACAGCAGGGCCCATTCCTGCACCCAACAAGAGTAACTAGGTGTAACTAGGCTAGGTGTTACAATGTTCTGCCACCACCAAAACCCAAGGCCCATTTTTTTCTGCACCTGTTTGCCTGGGGCATGTCATTACAATTTTTAAAATAATTTTTAAAAGCAGGGCCCGTTCCTGCACTCAGAAAGAATAACTGTGAGAGGTTACAGTGTTCTGCCACCACCAACACCCAAGGTCCAATTTTCTGCATCTGTTTGACTGGGGCATGTCATTACAATTCTTAAAATAAATTATAACTGCAGGTCCCGTTCCTGCGCCCAACAAGAGTACCTGCGAGGGGTTACAGTGTTCTGCCACCACCACCAACACCCAAGGCCCAGTTTTTCTGTACCTGTTTGACTGGGGCATGTCAGTACAATTTTTTAAAATAATTTACAACTGCAAGGATTCTTCCTGCGCCCAACAAGAGTAACTCAGATATGTCATTACAATTTTTAAAATAAATGACAACAGCAGGGCCCATTTCTGCGCCCAACAAGAGTAACTGCGAGGGTTTACAGTGTTCTGCCACCACCAACACGCAAAGCTCAATTTTTGTGCACCTGTTTGCCTGGGGCATGTCGTTACAGTTCTTAAAATAAATTACAACAGCAGGGCCCGTTCCTGCACCCAACAAGAGTACAGTGAGGGATTACAGTGTTTTGCCACCAACACCCAAGGCCAAATTTTTCTGCATCTGTTTGCCTTGGGCATGCCGTTACAATATTTAAAATAAATTACAGCAGTAGGGCCCATTCCTGTGTCCAACAAGAGTAACTGCAAGGGGTTACAGTGTTCTGCCACCACCAACACCCAAGGCACAATTTTTTTGCACCTGACTGGGGCATGTCATTACAATCTTATAGAGTGCAGTCCCCGTAGTATATATAATACAATTCAGACGATATGGTACAGCCAGTGTAGAATATATAACTAAGTGTATTGAAGTGGTTAAGGGGAACCCCATGCCAAAATTAAAAAAAAAAATAGGGCCAGGTTTGGATTTTAATTTTTTCAGTGATTTTTGATCTAATTGCTGGGAGCTGGAAATACATTACAGCCACGAGATGACTTTTTTCTTTAAAAATGTAATTTTGCTGTGGCACTCTTCTAAACATTACAAATATGCACCACGTTTACAGGCATACTATGGGGACCCCCCAGGCACAATATTTAAAGGAATGTTTCATTCATTCCCGGGTCCCCATACACTTTTTATGGCAATAACTTGCATATAAGCCTTTAAAACTAGCACTTTTGACTTTTCCTGTTCGAGTTCCATTGATTTTAATAGGGTTCACATATTCGCACAAACTTATTGCCTGTTCGCGATGTCCTGGTGCAAACCGGGGGGTGTTTGGCTCATCCCTAGTCTCCAGGTTCCCGTATTGCTTCAAATTTTACAGGAAACTACAGTGGCTACAGAATTGAAAAAGAAAGATCATTTTTAATAACATTAACTACTTCCCGCCATATAGCAGAATGGCAGCAAGTAAGTGATTTCATTATCCTGACTGGGCATCATATGACTTCTAGCAGGACAAGCCGCTAGAGAGCGCCCCCAGGGGTGTGGAGCGCGACGATTGGTGGTGTATCAGTCTGACACACCTCATCTCCAATCCCAGTAAAGAGCCTCTGACGTAGACTCTTTACCATGTGATCAGCTATGTCCAATCACAGCTGATCACAGTGTAAACAGGAAGAGCTGTTTATCTGCATTTCTCCACTCACACTGAAAGGCGCGAGTAGAGGAGAGCCGATCAGCTGCTCTCCTGATGGGGGGGTCTGTGCTGATAATCATTGAGGATGACCACTGGAGCCCACTAGGTGAGTCTACCAGGGTTGCCAATCAGTGCCCATTAGGGTGGCACTCTGTGCTGATTAGTGCTGCATATCAGTGCCACCCATTAGTGCCGCCCATCAGTGCCACCTATGAGTGCCCAGCAGTGCCACCTATGAGTGCCCATCAGTGCTGCATATCAGTGCCACCTATCAGTGCCCATCAGTGCGGCTTATTAGTGCCATCTATCAGTGCCCATTAGTGCTGCATATAAGTGCCTCACGATCAGTGCCCATCAGTGCCACCTCATCAGTGCCAATCAGTACTGCCTCATCAGTGATGAAGAAAACATACTTATTTACAAAGTTTTGTAACAGAAACAAAGAAAACGTTTTTTTTTTTAAATGTTTGTTTTTTTTTGTTTGGATAGCAAAAAATTAAACCCCCAGTGGTGATCAAATGCCACCAAAAAAAAGCTCTATTTGTGGGGAAAAAATGACCAAAATTTAGTTTGGGTACAGTGTTGAATAATTGCGCCATTATCAGCGATGAAAGCTGAAAAATGGTCTGGGCAGGAAGTGAATGTGCCCGGTATTGGATTGGTTAAAATACAATATGGCCAATGAAACAGTTATATATGCTATATTATTTTTTTATTTGATGTATTTTTTTTTTTGCAAAAGTGGAGGTAACCCCTTTAACTAAGAATTGGTTACCTAGAGCGCCAGATGGCTCACATCGCTGTGGACATTGTAAAGCATGCTCATTAAGGCCCATGGTGAAGGAATGTATAAGCCCAAAAGATGGCTCAACAACGATCTCAAACCAGTCTTCCATTAGCTGCAACACGGCAGGAATGGTATATCTTGCGCAGTGTTCCTGCCCCTACTGTACAGTATGTGGGTAAAAACATAAAACAACTAAGCAAGGGGATATTGGAACATGTAAATGATAATCCTTTAAAAAAGGACAAGCCAATATCAAGCCGCATGTGCGAAAAACATGGTGGAAAACTAGAGGGCCTCAAGTTTTGATGCCTTCAAGTGAACAAAAATGGTTTGAGAAAAGACGACCTGAATTACAAATTATTGTATGGTTTAAGTGGGTTCATTTATTTCCCCTTTTAGTTTATTAGATACTCACCTGGCTTAAGATCCTAAAGAAAGACAAGTTAATGGCCAATTTACATTTTTTTTGTATATAAATATATTTAAAATGAGGTAGACAGAAATAAAATGAAACAAAAATGTATGTATATATATATATATAATGTTTACTTTATTAACTTATAAAATGTCCACTGCTAATAAAATATAGAGTAATATACAGTATATACTGTATAAGGAAGACCAAAGGTAGGTATCCAGTAGGAATGACCAGATCAGTGGGTTACACCTCAAGGAATCAGGAACCAAACTTTAAGATTAAATTAAGTTTATTAGCATTAATATCACCCTTTCAACACCAATAAAACATAAACCATATAAAAGTGACAATAAACATGATGCAGCAACCCAGAATGACAACCTAACAGACATGATGTACAAATTGGAAGGAGCACACATGAACAGGGTAGGATCAGGACTGAGACAAGAAAGAAGGGGGTACTGGGAGCATGTCACAGGAACAAAGCACATGACCACCAGGCAGAGACGTGACTCAAGAAGGGACTAAATGCCTTCCAGCAGCCAGCATCAGTTGCAGCCTATTTACTAGGCTAAACTGCTTCCTGAGAGACACCCACTGGTGGTCACCAGAACTGCACCCTTTGGCTCCACGACCAACAATGCCATCAGTAGGTAACCCAGGTCCTGACAATATACAACCATTTAATAATTATTAGAAGGCTGTAGTTTTAACCCCCTCAGCTCTCAAAGGTTTTACCCTCTTCATGATCAGGCCATTTTTTGCTATTCAGCACTGCGCTACTCCAACTGGCAATTGCACGGTCATGCAACACTGTACCCAAATTACATTTTTATCATTTTTTTTTCATACAGCTTCCCTTTGGTGGCATTTGATCAACACTGAGTTTTTTAAATTTTTTTACCATATAAATGAACTTTAAAAAAAAATAAATATATATATACACATACACAGTTGTGCTCATAAGTTTACATACCCTGGCAGAATTTATGATTTCTTGGCCATTTTTCAGAGAATATGAATGATAACACAAAAACTTTTCTTTCACTCATGGTTGGTGTTTGGCTGAAGCCATTTATTATCAATCAACTGTGTTTACTCTTTTTAAATCATAATGACAACAGAAACTACCCAAATGACCCTGATCAAAAGATTACATACCCCAGTTCTTAATACTGTGTATTGCCCCCTTTAACATCAATGACAGCTTGAAGTCTTTTGTGGTATTGTGGATGAGGCTCTTTATCTTCTCAGATGGTAAAGCTGCCTATTCCTCTTGGCAAAAAGCCTCCAGTTCCTGGAAATTCTTCTGTACGTATATATTTTCTGTTATAAAATATATCCAATTAAAAAAAAATCATTAATTTAGGCCAAAATGTATTCTGCTACATGTCTTTGGTAAAAGAAAAATCCCAATAAGTGTATATTAATTGGTTTGTGTGAAAGTTATAGAGTCTACAAACTATGATATATATATATTTGGAAACTGATCAATCCTGATATACTGATGGCTGATCTCATTTCTTATGGCCCTGAAAATGCTGGGACAGTACAAACTGACCCAACTTTTGGAAAATGAAGACATTAACCACTTACCGCCCACCCACCGTCAAATGACGGCGGGGCAGTGCGGCTCTCGTTCCAGGACGACATCATAGGAAGTCGTCCCAGGAAGCGTGCTCCCGCGTGCCCTAGGGGTCGTGCAGCATGCCGATCGTGGTCGTGCCGTGTTGCTAGGACACAGCGCGACACCGATCTGTGTAAAGGGCTGCGGTCACATGTAAACAAGGTAATGCCGGTAATCGGTGCTCTTCGCCTTACACTGACAGAGTGTGTGGTGAGGAGAGCTGATCAGTGGCATCGCCTCTCACAGAGGACGTCTAGGTATGTAATCAGGGCACTGATAATCAGTGCCCTGATTACTATTGACCACCAGTGCCAGCAACAATTCCCACCCCAGTTCTAGCAATAAGTGCCCACCAGTGCCAGCAGTCAGTGCCCACAAGTGCACGTCATTGCCAGTAGTCAGTGCCCACAAGTGCCTGCCAGTGGCACCAATCTGTGCCCATTAGTGATGCCAGTCAGTGCCGGCTATTTGTGCCACCTATCAGTGCCTCCCATCAAAGCCCATCAGTGCCCATCTGTGCTTCCTATCTATGCCCACCAGTGCTGCCTATCAGTGCCCATCAGTGCCACCTATCAGTGCCCACCAGGGCCACCTATCAGTGCCTGCCAGTGCCACCCATCAGTGCCCATCAGTGCCACATATCAGTGCCCACCAGTGCCACCCATCAGTGCCACCTATCAGTGCCCATAAGTGCAGCATATTAATGCCTCCTCATCAGTGCCACCTAATCAGTGCTGCCTCATCAGTGCCCATCAGTGAAGGAGATAAATTACTTGTTTATAAAATTTACTGACAAAAACTAAGAAAAACGTTTTTTTTTTCAAAATTTTCGGTCTTTTTTTTTAGTTTTTTAGTAAAAAATTAATAACCTAGCAGTGATTAAATACCACCAAA
>BLSH010172647.1:185509-198054 GCA_018402905.1 Glandirana rugosa
TTTTGAGTGAATAAATTGGTGAATGGTTGGCCTTCCAAAACGTCGAAATCCTGGTCTCGTGAAAAAAGTTAAACCGTGACGTGGCGAAGTTTACCATTAACGCGCCAGTACGTTACGTCATGGGTTTGTTTTAAACGCAGGAAAAAAAAGGTGTTTATCTCGAAAAAAAAGCCACCATAAACAAGTGGTGACGCGAAAAATAAAAAACGCTATATTTGTTTTTTTCCTGCTTATAAAAAATTTTCTTACTATAAAAGTTGAAATACAATAATGTTTTTATGTTATTTGATTTAAAATCAGTATTTAAAAACGGTTTTACGTAAATCGGTGTACAGAACCCATTTTTTTTTATTAACTTTTTTTTTACCCAAGACATGTGGCTAAATGCATTTTGGCAAAAATTTATGACTAAAATTTAGTTTATTGTATTTTTGTAATAACATAAAGTTGAAAATATCATTCTTTTAAAAAATATTCGTCCTTTTTTTGTTTATATCGCAAAAAATAAAAAGCGCAGTGGTGAACAAATACCACCGAAAAAAAAGCTCTATTTGTGGAAAAAAAAGGACGCAAATTTTGTTTGGGTACTGCATTGCATGACCGCGCAATTACCATTTGAAGCGGTGCAGTGCCAAATTGAAAAAAGTGCTCTGGTCCTAAAGCTGCAATAAGTGAGTTTTCAAGGATCGCCTAAAGGCGGACAGGGTGGGGGCTGACCAAACATTCTGGGGCAGGGAGTTCCAGAGGATGGGAGAGGCTCTGGAGAAGTCCTGTAGGTGAGTATGGGAGGAGGTAACAAGAGAGCTAGAGAGCAGGAGGTCCTGGGAGGAGCAGAGAGGACCATTTGGGTGATATCTGCAGATGAGATTGGTGATGTAGCTGGGGGCAGTGTTGTGGAAGGCCTTGTATGTTGTGGTATTTTGAATTTTAGATGGTGGGATAGGGGAAGCCAGTGAAGGGATTGGCAGAGCGGGGCAGCAGTCGCGGATCGGTTAGTAAGGTGTATAAGTCTGGCAGCAGCATTCATGATAGACTGAAGGGGGGATAACTTGTGTAACTGTAGGCCAGTGAGGAGAGAGTTGCAGTAGTCAAGGCGAGAAATAACCAAGGAGTGAATAAATTGTTTTGCGGTGTCGTTTGTCAGGAAGGGGCGAATTCTGGAGATGTTGCGGAGGTTGAGGCGGCAAGATTTAGCCTGTAGTTGAATGTAGGAGCTGAAAGAGAGGTTGGAGTCTAGGATTACACCCAGCACCCTGGTATGTGTGGAAGGACCAATGGTTGTGCCATTGATCTCAATGGTAAAGTCATTAGGAGGGGATCGGGGAGGAGGAAATATTACAAGCTCAGTTTTAGAAAGATTGAGTTTGAGGAAGTGGCATGACATCTATACCAATATGTCATTCAGTAAGTTTGTGATGCGTGAGGAGATTGAGGTGCAGAGTTGAGGAGTCGAGAGATAGATCTGGTTGTCATCAGCATAGAGGTGGCAATTGAAGCCATGGGAAGTTATCAACTGGCCCAGGGAAGAGGTATAGAGGGAGAATCGGAGGGGCCCAAGGACAGAGCCTTGGGGTACCCCAACAGAAAGAGGTAGAGGAGCAGAGGAGATGTTGTTGTATGTGACACTAAAGGTGCGCTGAGATAGGTAGGAGGAGAACCAGGAAAGAGCAGAGTCACAGAGGCCAAGGGAGTGGAGTTTATTGAGGAGGAGTGGGTGGTCAACTGTGTTAAAGGCAGCAGAGAGGTCTAAGAGTATGAGTATGGAGTACTGGCCATTGGTTTTAGCAGTTAGCAGGTCGCTGGTGAGTTTTCATAGGGCAGTTTCAGTTGAATGTTGTGGGCGAAAGCCAGATTGTAGGGGATCGAGAAGGTTGTTGTCAGTGAGGTAGCAACTCATACATTTGTGTACAAGGCATTCAAGGAGCTTGGAGGCAAACGGGAGCAGGAAAATAGGTCTTACGTTCTTCAAACAGGTGGGGTCCAGTGAGGGTTGCCTGAAGAGAGGTTGAAGATGTGGGTTAGAGAGTTTAGGACAGAGCAGGAGGGTGGTCGTAGAAGTTGCGAGGGGACAGGGTCCAGGGAGCAGGTGGTGAGGTGGGCTGTGGAAAGGAGTTTGGCAACTTCCTCAGAGCTAACAGGATTGAAGGAGGAAAGTGTTGAGTGGGGTGTTGGACTTGGGGTGTTGGTTGGTGGGGGAAGCTGGACGCAGGATATCTCACCACGAATTGTGCCAATTTTGTTTGTGAAGTGATTGGCAATCTCCTGGGAAATGAGCAAGTTAGTGGGTGGAGGCAGTGGGGGTGGAGTAAGGAATTAAAGGTAGAAAATAGTTGACGAGGCTTGGATGAGAGGGATTTGATGAGAGTGGTGTAGACGATTTGTTTAGCGGAGTGAAGGCAGGAGTTGTATTTGAGGAGGACAGATTTGTAGAGGGTGAAGTCTTGTAAGGATTTAGTTTTTTACGCCACACTCGCTCAAGAGCACGGCTACGTTTCTTGAGACTTTTGGTGTCATCTGTTTGCCAGGGGTGTAGCAGACAAGGCCGGGTTCTGCGTGTAGAGATGGGTGCAAGTGTGTCCAGGAAGGATGACAATATGTTGTTGTAAACAGAAGTGGCCAGGCCTGGGCAGGACAGGGGTGTGATTTCATCATAAAGGCAATTTGTAGCAGAATGAAAAAGGGAAGGGTTGAGTTAGCAAAGGTAACTGCGGGTAACTGTTTGCAGGTTGGCGGCATGGGAGGTAGGAGACAGGGAGAGTGTGAAACTGATGAGGTTGTGATCAGATAGAGGAAAGGGGGTGTTAGAGAAGTTGCAAGGGGTGCAGCGGTGGGAGAGTACAAGGTCAAGAGTGTTGCCATTTGATTGAGTGGTGGTTTGTGTCCATTGTGTTAGGGTGAAGGAGGAGATTAAATTGAGTAGTTGGGAAGTGGCTGAGGTGTTAGCATTGACTGGAATGTTAAAGTCTCCAAGGATGATGGCAAGTACTTCAAAGGAGAGGAAGTAGGGTAGCCATGCAGAGAAGTCATCAAGAAAGCGTGACACAGGGCCAGGGGTCGGTAAATGACAACAACCCTCAAACAAACTGGAGAAAATGCAGTACACTTCAAAAGAACAGATGGAAAGAGAGGGAGGTGTAGGAAGAACCTGGAAGGTGCTTTTTGGGGTGAGAAGTCCAACTCCGCCTCCTTTTCGTCCACTGGATCTGGGTGAGTGAGTCCAGAGGAGGCCACCATGGCAGAGGGCAGCTGGAGAGGCAGTGTTGGATTCCTGGAGCCAGGTTTCAGTAATAGCAAGGAAATTGAGGAAGTTGGAAAGGAAAAGGTCATTGACGGAGGCAAGCTTGTTGGAGACAGAGTGGGCATTCCAGAGGGCACAAATAAGGGCAGGGCTGACTCTTGGAATCAGGGGAATTGAAATAAGACAGTGGGAGTTATGGCTATTGTCAGAGAAGCTAGACTGCCAGTTCTGGGGGTAAGAGTTGGCTGGAGGAGGGCCAGGGTTTAAGGCAATATCCCCAGACATAAGGAGTAGTAAGAAGGTGAGGGCAGTAAGGTGGGAGTGTGACCTATACGAGGGCTGGCGCTGCAGTGAAGTGGAGGTGGTGCCATTGTGTGGGCTCTGAATGAGTAGGAGGTGATAAGTGCAGTGGTATAGAGAGGGCAAAAGTGAAGGGGATATGTATAGGCTGTGGGGTGGCAAAGGGGGGTTAAGAAGTGAGAGTTTGAGGAGAGAGGGTGTTACTGCAAAGAAGATAAGTATGAGCATGTTGGAGAGTAGAGAGAGGGTAAAAGTAATGGATAACTAATGTTTGTACTTGCCTTTAAAGTAGTGCCTTATTTAAAGTCCCGTTTTGAAAGTGCCAACACTTAAACGCGCAGTGGCACTTTAACCAAGCAGTGGCCAACCTGCCCCTCGCCAGCCGTCCCAAGACTTAAACTGAATTTATACTGGGATGGGGTTGGGGGAGGTTAACAATTATTCAATTTAGAGCTAATCAAAAAGCCCATGGAGATAGTGGGGAGTTTTCTGTCCTAAAACAAATTGCTAAGCAGGAGAGAGACTGCAAGATAAGCAAAGGTGTTTGATCTTGCCCAAAACAACATAATAAAAGTAAGTGTAACCTCAACAGACACATATAAATAGCAGTTTCAAAGTCTTAACCAGGCAGTAGTTGATATCAGTCATGCAATGTAGCCCAGTGTTTCAGAGAAGAGTTTAGTCAGTGGTTACCGTTGGTTACAGTAGGCAGATATGTGCTGCAGACAAGCAGATTGGCTTTTGTGTTGCAAGAAGTGAAAGCAGTTACATTCCTTGTGATAGCAATAAAAGTGATCAGATTTTTTTTTTTAAACAAAGTGTTAAAAAAAAAAAAAAAGTAAAAAAGTGTAAAACAAAAACTTAAAGCGTCACCGTAACTGCGAGCTCGCACAGCAAAGGAAACGCATACATAAGTCACGCCCGCATATGAAAACGGTGTTCAAACCACACATATGAGGTATCGCCATGATTGCCAGAGTGTGAGCAGTAATTCTAGCAAAAGACCTCCTCTGCACCTCTAACCTGGTAACTGTTAAAAATTTTTAAAGCGTCACCTATTGAGATTTTTAAGTACTGTTTGTCGCCATTCCACAAGTGTGCGCAATTTTCAACCGTAACATGTATGGTATCTAATTATTCAGCATAACATCCTCTTTCGCAATTTACAAAAAATTGGGCTAACTTTACTGTTGTCTTATTTTTTAACTCAAAAAAGTGAATTTTTTTCCAAAAATAATTGCGCTTGAAAGACCGCTGCGCAAATACTGTGAGACAAATAGTATTGCAACAATCGCCATTTTATTCTCTAGGGTGTTTGAGAAAAATATATCATGTTTGGGGGTTTTAAGTACTTTTCTAGCATAAAAAATGATTTTAACTTGTAAACAACAAGTGTAAAAAAGGGCTCCGGGCCTTAAGTGGTTAAACTTATTTACAATAGCAGGTTCCGTTCCTGCGCCCAACAAGAGTAACTGCAAGGGGTTACAGTGTTCTGGCACCACCCAAGGCCCAATTTTTCAGTACCTGTTTGACAGGGGCATGTCAACACAATTTTTAAAATCATTTACAACAGCTGGGCCCGCATCAAAATTTAATTTAAAAAAATTGCGTAGGGTTCCCCCCCAAAGTCCGTAACAGACCCTTCATATCTGGTATGGATTTTAAAAAATTGCATAGACGTCCCCCCAAAGTCCATACTAGGCCCTTTAGGTCTGGTATGGATTTTAAGGGGAACCCCGCGACAAATTTAAAAAAAATGGGCTGGGGTCCCCCCCAAAATCCAAACCAGACCCTTATCTGAGCATGCAGCCCTGGCATGGCTGGCAGGAAGGGGTGGGGACGAGTGAGAGCCCCCCCTCCTGAACCATACCAGGCCACATGCCCTCAATATGAGGAGGATGCTTTGAGGTCACCCACAAAGCACCTTGTCCCCATGTTGATGGGTAGAAGGGCCTCATCCCCACAACCCTGGCCAGTGGTTGTGGGGGTCTGCGGGCAGGGGGCTTATCAGAATCTGGAAGCCCCCTTTAATAATGGGGCCCCCAGATCCCAACCCCCCATGTGTATAGGTATGGGGTACATTGTACCCCTACCCATTCCCCAAAAAAGGAGTGTTGTGGTAAAAAAAACAAGAGGCAGTTTTTGACAAGTCCTTTATTGTGTAAAATAGCTCTTTTCCTCTTTCTTCTTTCTTCCGCCCATCTTCTCCAGGCCCGGTCCTTCTTCTTGTCTTCTGCTTCTTCTTTTAGTCTTCTTGCTTCCTCTCTTCGTTTTCAATTTCCATCTTCTTCTTCTTCCTTCTTTCACCGGCGCCGCTGTCCCCGCTGCTGTATCCCGGCCCCTGCGCGTCTCCCAGAATGGGCAGTCTTCACAATGACAGTTCTTTTATAAGAAGGGGCGGGACCACCCAGTGACATAACCGAGTGAACCCACCCCCTCTGACGCGATGCAATGTCAGAGGGGGTGGGTTACCCATTTACGTCCCTGGGTGGCCCCGTCCCTTCTTATAAAAGAACTGTCATTGTGAAGACTGCCCATTCAGGGAGACGCGCTGGGGCCAGGCTGCAGCAGCGGGGAGATCGGCGGCGGTGAAAGAAGAAGAAGATGAAGATGAAGTTTGAAGATGAAGAGAGAAAGCAAGAAGACTAAAAGAAGAAGACCAGAAGAAGGACCGGGCCAGGAGAAGATGGAGGAAGAAAGAAGAAAGAGCTATAATACAAAATAAAGGACTTGTCAAAAACTGCCTATTGGTGTTTTTTTTACACTACATTCCTTTTTTGGTGAACAGGTAGGGGTACAAAGAACCCCAAACCTGTTCACAAAGGGGGGGGTCAGGATCTGGGGGCCCCTTATTAAAGGGGGCCTCCAGATTCCAATAAGCCCCCCCGTCCGCAGACCCCCACAAGCACCGGCCAGGCTTGTGGGGAAGAGGCTCTTGTCCCCATCAACATGGGGACAAGGTGCTTTGAGGTGGGGGGGCAGAGCCCCCCTCCCCCAAAGCACCCATATTCCCCATGTTGAGGGCATGTAGCCTGGTACGGTTCAGGAGGGGGGGCACTCGCTCGCCCCCCACGTCAATTTTTTTTCTCTCTCCCTTCCTTGATGGGGGGGGTGGGTGCTCATGCTCTGCACGCCGACATCACACTGTCTCCTGTCGGCCTGCAGTGGAGCGTCATGCGGCGCCGCCACACCGACTTTGTTTTCCATCTACGAGCACACGGGGACTGAATTGGGACCAACAGCCAGGCGGTATCCGCAGCAGTGTTGGCGCTGCCCGTCCTGTCCAGGCTCGCATGCATGACCTTGATGGTGTGCTTCGCGGCGGTGTACATAGGGCGCTCTCCCTGGTGGCTAGGCATCAGTTCAGTACTGTTCCTCTTGATACCACACACGTCCACGACACTCCACTTCATTGGTAGGTACCTCACTCCACATCTCCCCCCCTGAATTCCTCACTATTACCTCCGGTCCTTTCCTCCACCGGGTCCACCTTACTCACCATTCACTCTTTTCCTTCACAGTACTATCCCATCTTTGGGACTGTTTATTCACTGCCATACCATTTTTTACAGCCCTAGTTGATCCCTGCGATCCCTTGCCCGGGGTGCCCTCGACTCCCAGTGTCATGTCGTCCCAGCATGGAACCTTATGAGTAATGTATGGGGCACACTTTGTTGTTCCCCTGCTATAAAATATATTTATTATGAGTTTTTCGGATCTACCTAGAACTGTAATATTTTATTGCAGAGACGCACTAGACGCTTGCTCCTGACGAGTGACACCAAGTCACGAAACGCGTCGAGCCAACATATGTCGTGTTTTGATCTATATCATGTGCAACTGCTTATACCAACCCACTGTGGATTATGCCTTTATCTTCTGTACTATTCTTGAAATGGACTGCCAATGCAAATCTCTTTTTTATATATTTTTTATTTAACTTAGTCAATCATTCAACCCTTCTTCAATGTTAGGGTTTAGAATGATCGAAACTATGCAGGTATTTTCTCTTTTATATATTGTATATGAATTTGTCGATTACAAATTATTGAGAATAAATAAATATATATCCAATGTGTCTTTTACCCATCGTGCACTTCATACAAAGTCCCGCCCTTGATTTATTTTGCATATACCAAACAGGGATGGAAGCAAATGGTTGGGTCATTGCTTCATTTAAAGTCCCGCCTCCCCCCGTACCTATCTAAACAAATTAGGGACGGAAGTGCACGTTTTGGGGCACTTTTTTATAGCATTACATGTTATGTCCCTGCCCATTTTTCTTCTCCTTTGCTGCAGTCAACAAGCTCGGTATTCTGTATATAACCAATATTCCTTTATTCCTACGACACATTGGCTAAACTTATTTGGTTCCTATACGTGGTGTTGATGTGGCGCTGGACCCTGGGCCCCTCGATGTGGTTCCTTTTGGTCCTGGAGCAGCAACGCGCACTGCGGTCCCCCCTCCTCCTCTCTCCCTTCCTTGACGGGGGTGGGTGCTCACGCTCTGCACGTCGACGTCACGCTGTCTCCTGTCGGCCTGCAGTGTCGCGTCATGCGGCGCCGCCACGTCGACTTTGTTTTCCATCTACGAGCACACGGGTACTGAATTGGCACCAACGGCCAAGCAGTATCCGCAGCGGTGTTGGCGCCACCCATCCTGTCCAGGCTCGCATGCGTGACATTGATGGTGTCCTTCGCAGCGGTGTACATAGGGGCGCTCTCCCTGGTGGCTAGGCATCAGTTCACTACTGTTCCTCTTGATACCACACATGCCCATGGCACTCTGCTTGATTGGTAGGTACCTCACTCCACATCTCCCCCCTTGAATTCCTCACTATTACCTCTGGTCCTTTCCTCCACCGAGTCCACCTTACTCACCATTCACTCTTTTCCTTATCCTTCACAGTACTATCCCATCTTTGGGACTGTTTATTCACTGCCATACCATTTTTTACAGCCCTTGTTGATCCCTGGCAACACACTGGTCTACTCTTCCCCTCCACTGATGGTTGCCCACCGGGGTTTGGCCTTGGTTGTGATCTGGTGCGAGGTATCCCATCTTAGCTCCCGGACTGGATGGTCCTTGCCCAGGGGGCCCGAGACTCCCAGTGTCATGTCATCCCAGCATGGAACCTTGTGAGTAATGTATGGGGCACACTTTGTTGTTCCCCTGCTATAAAATTCATTTATTATGAGTTTTTCGGATCTACCTAGAACTGTTATATTTTATTGCAGAGACGTACTACACGCTTGCTCCTGACGAGTGACACCAAGTCACGAAACGCGTTGAGCCAACATATGTCGTGTTTTGATCTATATCATGTGCAACTGCTTATACCAACCCACTGTGGATTATGCCTTTATCTTCTGTACTATTCTTGAAATGGACTGCCAATGCAAATCTCTTTTTTATATATTTTTTATTTAACTTAGTCAATCATTCAACTCTTCTTCAATGTTAGGGTTTAGAATGATCGAAACTATGCAGGTATTTTCTCTTTTATATATTGTATATGAATTTGTCGATTACAAATTATTGAGAATGAATAAATATATATCTTTTACCCATCGTGCACTTCATACAAAGTCCCGTCCTTGATTTATTTTGCATATACCAAACAGGGATGGAAGCAAATGGTTGGGTCATTGCTTCATTTAAAGTCCCGTCTCCCCCCGTACCTATCTACTCAGATAAGGGTCTAGATTGGATTCTAGGGGAATCCCCATGTCAATTTTTAAAAAAAATTGGTGCAGAGTTCCCCTTAATATCCAAACCAGACCCGAAGAATGGCTCTCTATGCGGCTGGAAGAAACTTTGCCTATACAACTTGGAGATGATTTTAGAACAATAATATGGCTCTCTATGCGGCTGGAAGAAACTTTGCCTATACAACTTGGAGATGATTTTAGAACAATAATATGGCTCTCTATGTGTCTGGAAGAAACTTTCCCTATAGAACTTGGAGATGATTTTAGAATCTAAAATCATCTCCAAGTTCTATAGGGAATGTTTCTTCCAGCCGCATAGAGAGCCATATTATTGTTCTAAAATCATCTCCAAGTTCTATAGGGAAAGTTTCTTCCAGCTGTTACTTAGAGGAACAGATTATTGTTCTAAAATCATCTCCTAGTTCTATAGGGAGAGGTTCCTGCTGTTGCTTAAAGGGACAGATTATTGTTTCTTGCACAAAATTAAAAAGTGCATCTACATTGCTCCTTTAAAAAAAAAAAAATTCCAAAAATGACATTTGCGGCCAGCGGTGCATTTCTTACACAAAAATAAAAAAAAAGTGTTGGCTACCTCCTCCTCCTCCACCGCCACTTCAACCGCCTCCTCAACCTCCAACTCCACATCCACCTCCATTTTTGATTTTTTTTATGGGATTTTAGCTTTAAAATTATTTTAAGTTATTTCCCTATCCCCATTTCTTTGTAGGGCACTTGTCCGACTCTTACCACTATTTTCCTTCCTTTTGCAGACCTCTAGGACTTGCCAGGACTTTGTTACAGCCATTTTTGTGCCTCAAAGTTCGGATCCCCATCGATTTCAATGGGGTTCGGGGTCCGGGACAAAGTTTGGGTCAAGTCCGGTCCCGAACCCGGACTTTGTCCGGAAGTTCGGCCGAACCTGCAGAACCCGAACTTCCAGAGGTTCGATCAACTCTACATATAAGCCTTTAAAATGAGCACTTTAGATTTTTTATGTTTGCGTCCCATAGACTTTATTGGTGTTCAGATGTCCGCCCTGAACTTTTTGTCTGTTTGCATGTTCTGGTGCGACATGAACCGGGGGTTGTTCGGCTCATCCCTGACGGAGAAAAGGGTTTTAAAAATGTCAGCCGTTGTATTGATAATGGGTGCTGCATCTTTATCTAATCCAGTGAAGTTAAAGATTGACTGACTACATATGTTTTGATTTTCATCTGAACCTTCTGCTAGTTTAAAACACCAATCAGGGCGATATAGTTGGTTAATGACATGGAAAGGTACTGATTGACTTTTAGCCTTTTCTGAAACAGAGGTGACATTCACAGGAGGTGTTCCATTTAACAAGGTTCCATTTAATATTTAATGGAACTGCTAGTAGGGGGGTTCTAATTTCACCAGGATGTAACAAGCTGCA
This sequence comes from Glandirana rugosa, assembly GCA_018402905.1. Taxonomy (NCBI): domain Eukaryota; kingdom Metazoa; phylum Chordata; class Amphibia; order Anura; family Ranidae; genus Glandirana; species Glandirana rugosa. Next base: position 196,174 of record BLSH010172647.1, read on the forward strand.
TACCCAATATGTATAACTTCTCTTTTTAAGTGTGTGATGTGAATTCTGTTTCAGAGAACAAATTAATGTAAGGTCCTCTGGATGATAATAACGTAGTTATTATCCATATTGGGAGAAACATTTCTGTTTTTTGAAGTTGAACTGCACGCTTTCCGTTAAAGTGGAACTACACGCTCTTAATTAAAGTGAAACTACACGCTCTCAGTTAAAGTGGAACTGCACTCTCTCAATTAAAGTGGAACAACACACTCTCAGTTAAAGTGGAACTACACTCTCTCAATTAAAGTGGAACTAAATGCTCTCAGTTAAAGTGGAACTACACTCTCTCAATTAAAGTGGAACTAAATGCTCTCAGTTAAAGTGGAACTACACGCTCTCAGTTAAAGTGGAACTAAACGCTCTCAGTTAAAGTGGAACGATACGCTCTCAGTTAAAGTGGAAATACACTCTCTCAGTTAAAGTGGAACTACACGCTCTCAATTAAAGTGGAACTATGCGCTCTCAATTAAAGTGGAACTAAATGCTCTCAGTTAAAGTGGAACTACACTCTCTCAATTAAAGTGGAACTAAATGCTCTCAGTTAAAGTGGAACTACACGCTCTCAGTTAAAGTGGAACTACACGCTCTCAGTTAAAGTGGAACTAAACGCTCTCAGTTAAAGTGGAAATACACTCTCTCAGTTAAAGTGGAAATACACTCTCTCAGTTAAAGTGGAACTACACGCTCTCAATTAAAGTGGAACTATGCGCTCTCAATTAAAGTGGAACTAAATGCTCTCAGTTAAAATGGAACTACACGCTCTCAATTAAAGTGGAACTACGCGCTCTCAGTTAAAGTGGAACTAAATGCTCTCAGTTAAAGTGGAACTACACGCTCTCAATTAAAGTGGAACTAAATGCTCTCAGTTAAAGTGGAACTACACGCTCTCAGTTAAAGTGGAACTACACGCTCTCAGTTAAAGTGGAACTAAACGCTCTCAGTTAAAGTGGAACGATACGCTCTCAGTTAAAGTGGAAATACACTCTCTCAGTTAAAGTGGAAATACACTCTCTCAGTTAAAGTGGAACTACACGCTCTCAATTAAAGTGGAACTATGCGCTCTCAATTAAAGTGGAACTAAATGCTCTCAGTTAAAGTGGAACTACACTCTCTCAATTAACCACTTGCCGACCGCCGATCGGCATCTGACGGCGACAAAGTGGTTCGTTATCGCAAAACGCCGTCATACGACGGCGGCTGCGATAACGCGCACTGTGAGCGCGCGCGCGCCGCCGGAGGCGCGCCCGCGCGCTCACTGTGTCCGGGGGGGTCCAGGGAGCGGGTGCGGCGGCTTCGATTGCCGCCGGCTACCCGCGATGGCCCCCCCGGAGCGAATGAGCGGGGGTCCGTGTAAGTAAACACGGACCTCCGCTCTGTGTGAGGGGGAAGGGAAGCGATCACAGCCTTCTCGTACATGAAGGCTGTGATAACTTCCTTTCCCCAGATAGGCAGTCCCCCATACAGTTAGAACACGCCCAGGGAACATAGTTAACCCTTAGCGCGCCCCCTGCAGGTTAACCCCTTCACTGCCAATGGCATTTACACAGTAATCAGTGCATTTTTATAGCACTGATCGCTGTATAAATGCCAATGGTCCCAAAAAAGTGTCAAAACGTTCCGACATGTCCGCCCCAATATCGCAGTACCGCAAAAAATCGCAGATCGCCGCCATTTTTAGTAAAAAATAAAAAAAAAATAAAAACCCCAGAAATTAATTCTCACCATCCGTAAACGCGACCACTTTTGCGCAAACCAATCAATAAACGCCGATTGCGATTTTTTTTATCGCAAATATGAGGAAGAATATAAATCGGCCAAAAACGGTGAAAAAAAATGTTTTTT
>BLSH010172647.1:200964-215234 GCA_018402905.1 Glandirana rugosa
CTCGTAAATCAAGGTGAAATTAACTCTCGCGTATCAAGGTGAAATTAACTCTCGCACATCAAGGTGAAATTCCGACCCAAGTGTGATCAGGCTAAGAGCCTGGCTGTACTCCTCGTGTTCAACGTAATGCAGTGTTTTTGTTACCAAGGGATACTCTCGGCAGAATTGACCAGGCTGTACACAAAAAGTTTCAGCCTCGCTGAAACTTTTTCCAAGGACATGATGAAAACAGGCTGAAACTAGGATGAAGTCGGGTAACTTTCCGTAACTTCAGCCTAGTTTCAGCATAGTCACAGAAGTGACTCGGACCAGTTAAGACGGCTCTCATAGGGAACCATTGTTTTTGTGACGTAATGCAACTTGTGCTCCTCATGTCGGTCCGAGAATCGGACTAGTGTGAACCCAGCCTTAAAGTGGAACTACACGCTCTCAATTAAAGTGGAACTATGCGCTCTCAATTAAAGTGGAACTAAATGCTCTCAGTTAAAATGGAACTACACGCTCTCAGTTAAAGTGGAACTACACTCTCTCAATTAAAGTGGAACAACACTCTCTCAGTTAAAGTGGAACAACACGCTCTCAATTAAAGTGGAACTATGCGCTCTCAGTTAAAGTGGAACTATGCGCTCTCAGTTAAAGTGGAACTACACGCTCTCAATTAAAGTGGAACTACACGCTCTCAGTTAAAGTGGAACTACACGCTCTCAGTTAAAGTGGAACTACACGCTCTCAATTAAAGTTGAACTAAACGCTCTCAGTTAAAGTGGAACTACACGCTCTCAATTAAAGTGGAACAACACTCTCTCAGTTAAAGTGGAACTACACGCTCTCCATTAAAGAGAAACTACACTCTCTCCGTTAAAGTGGAGCTACACGCTCTCAGTTAAAGTGGAACTACGCGTTCTCAGTTAAAGTGGAACTACACGCTCTCAATTAAAGTGGAACTAAACGCTCTCAGTTAAAGTGGCACTACACGCTCTCAGTTAAAGTGGAACTACACGCTCCCAATTAAAGTGGAACTAAATGCTCTTAGTTAAAGTGGAACTACACACTCTCAATTAAAGTGGAACTACACGCTCTCAGTTAAAGTGGAACTACACACTCTCAATTAAAGTGGAACTAAACGCTCTCAGTTAAAAGGGGAACTACACACTCTCAATTAAAGTGGAACTACACTCTCTCTGTTAAAATGGAACTACACGCTCTCAGTTAAAGTGGAACTAAACGCTCTCAGTTAAAGTGGAACTACACACTCTCAATTAAAGTGGAACTAAACGCTCTCAGTTAAAGTGGAACTACACTCTCTCAATTAAAGTGGAACAACACTCTCTCAGTTAAAGTGGAACTACATGCTCTCAGTTAAAGTGGAACTATACGCTCTCAATTAAAATGTAACTACACGCTCTCAATTAAAGTGGAACTACGCGCTCTCAATTAAAGTGGAACTAAATGCTCTTAGTTAAAGTGGAACTACACACTCTCAATTAAAGTGGAACTACACGCTCTCAGTTAAAGTGGAACTACACACTCTCAATTAAAGTGGAACTAAACGCTCTCAGTTAAAAGGGGAACTACACACTCAATTAAAGTGGAACTACACTCTCTCTGTTAAAATGGAACTACACGCTCTCAGTTAAAGTGGAACTAAACGCTCTCAGTTAAAGTGGAACTACACACTCTCAATTAAAGTGGAACTAAACGCTCTCAGTTAAAGTGGAACTACACTCTCTCAATTAAAGTGGAACAACACTCTCTCAGTTAAAGTGGAACTACATGCTCTCAGTTAAAGTGGAACTATACGCTCTCAATTAAAATGTAACTACACGCTCTCAATTAAAGTGGAACTACGCGCTCTCAATTAAAATGTAACTACACGCTCTCAATTAAAGTGGAACTACGCGCTCTCAGTTAAAGTTGAACTAAACACTCTCAGTTAAAGTGGAACTACACTCTCTCAATTAAAGTGGAACAACACTCTCTCAGTTAAAGTGGAAATACACTCTCTCAATTAAAGTGGAACTACACGCTCTCAGTTAAAGTGGAACTATGCGCTCTCAGTTAAAGTGGAACTACACGCTCTCAATTAAAGTGGAACTATGCGCTCTCAGTTAAAGTGGAACTACGCGCTCTCAGTTACAGTGGAACTACACGCTCTCAATTAAAGTGGAACTACACGCTCTCAGTTAAAGTGGAACTACACACTCTCAATTAAAGTGGAACTAAACGCTCTCAGTTAAAGTGGAACTACACTCTCTCAATTAAAGTGGAACAACACTCTCAGTTAAAGTGGAACTAAACGCTCTCAATTAAAGTGGAACTACACTCTCTCCGCTAAAGTGGAACTACATGCTCTCAATTAAAGTGGAACTAAACGCTCTCAGTTAAAGTGGAACTACACGCTCTCAGTTAAAGTGGAACTACGCGCTCTCAATTAAAGTGGAACAAAAGGCTCTCAGTTAAAGTGGAACTACACGCTCTCAGTTAAAGTGGAACTATACGCTCTCAATTAAAGTGGAGCTACACTCTCTCCGTTAAAATGGAACTACGCACTCTCAGTTAAAGTGGAACTAAACACTCTCAATTAAAGTGGAACTACACTCTCTCCGTTAAAATGGAACTACACGCTCTCAGTTAAAGTGGAACTAAACGCTCTCAGTTAAAGTGGAACTACACGCTCTCAATTAAAGTGGAACTACACGCTCTCAGTTAAAGTGGAACTACACACTCTCAATTAAAGTGGAACTAAACGCTCTCAGTTAAAGTGGAACTACACTCTCTCAATTAAAGTGGAACAACACTCTCAGTTAAAGTGGAACTAAACGCTCTCAATTAAAGTGGAACTACACTCTCTCCGCTAAAGTGGAACTACATGCTCTCAATTAAAGTGGAACTATACGCTCTCAGTTAAAGTGGAACTACACGCTCTCAATTAAAGTGGAACTACGCGCTCTCAATTAAAGTGGAACTAAACGCTCTCAGTTAAAGTGGAACTACACGCTCTCAATTAAGGTGGAACTACACGGTCTCAGTTAAAGTGGAACTACACGCTCTCAATTAAAGTGGAACTAAACGCTCTCAGTAAAAGTGGAACTACACGCTCTCAATTAAAGTGGAGCTACACTCTCTCCGTTAAAATGGAACTACGCACTCTCAGTTAAAGTGGAACTAAACACTCTCAATTAAAGCGGAACTACACGCTCTCAATTAAAGTGGAACTACACTCTCTCCGTTAAAATGGAACTACACGCTCTCAGTTAAAGTGGAACTAAACGCTCTCAGTTAAAGTGGAACTACACGCTCTCAATTAAAGTGGAACTAAACGCTCTCAGTTAAAGTGGAACTACAGGCTCTCAGTTAAAGTGGAACTACACGCTCTCAATTAAAGTGGAACTAAACACTCTCAGTTAAAGTGGAACTACACTCTCTCAATTAAAGTGGAACAACACTCTCTTGGTTAAAGTGGAACTACACGCTCTCAGTTAAAGTGGAACTATACGCTCTCAATTAAAATGTAACTACACGCTCTCAGTTAAAGTGGAACTACGCGCTCTCAATTAAAGTGGAACTAAACGCTCTCAGTTAAAGTGGAACTACACGCTCTCAGTTAAAGTGGAACTGCACTCTCTCAATTAAAGTGGAACAACACTCTCTCAGTTAAAGTGGAAATACGCTCTCTCAATTAAAGTGGAACTACACGCTCTCAGTTAAAGTGGAACTACGCGCTCTCAATTAAAGTGGAGCTACACTCTCTCCGGTAAAATGGAACTACGCGCTCTCAGTTAAAGTGGAACTAAACACTCTCAATTAAAGCGGAACTACACGCTCTCAATTAAAGTGGAACTACACGCTCTCAATTAAAGTGGAACTACACGCTCTCAATTAAAGTGGAACTACACTCTCTCCGTTAAAATGGAACTACACGCTCTCATTTAAAGTGGAACTAAACGCTCTCAGTTAAAGTGGAACTACACGCTCTCAATTAAAGTGGAACTAAACGCTCTCAGTTAAAGTGGAACTACAGGCTCTCAGTTAAAGTTGAACTAAACACTCTCAGTTAAAGTGGAACTACACTCTCAATTAAAGTGGAACAACACTCTCTTGGTTAAAGTGGAACTACACGCTCTCAGTTAAAGTGGAACTATACGCTCTCAATTAAAATGTAACTACACGCTCTCAGTTAAAGTGGAACTACGCGCTCTCAATTAAAGTGGAACTAAATGCTCTCAGTTAAAGTGGAACTACAGGCTCTCAGTTAAAGTTGAACTAAACACTCTCAGTTAAAGTGGAACTACACTCTCTCAATTAAAGTGGAACAACACTCTCTTGGTTAAAGTGGAACTACACGCTCTCAGTTAAAGTGTAACTATACGCTCTCAATTAAAATGTAACTACACGCTCTCAGTTAAAGTGGAACTACGCGCTCTCAATTAAAGTGGAACTAAATGCTCTCAGTTAAAGTGGAACTACACGCTCTCAGTTAAAGTGGAACTACACTCTCTCAATTAAAGTGGAACAACACTCTCTCAGTTAAAGTGGAAATACGCTCTCTCAATTAAAGTGGAACTACACGCTCTCAGTTAAAGTGGAACTACGCGCTTTCAGTTAAAGTGGAACTACACGCTCTCAATTAAAGTGGAACTATGCGCTCTCAGTTAAAGTGGAACTACGCGCTCTCAGTTAAAGTGGAACTACGCGCTCTCAATTAAAGTGGAACTACACACTCTCAGTTAAAGTGGAACTACACGCTCTCAATTAAAGTGGAACTAAACACTCTCAGTTAAAGTGGAACTACACTCTCTCAATTAAAGTGGAACAACACTCTCAGTTAAAGTGGAACTACACACGCTCAATTAAAGTGGAACTACATTCTCTCCGTTAAAGTGAAGCTACACGCTCCCAGTTAAAGTGGAACTACGCGCTCTCAGTTAAAGTAGAACTACACGCTCTCAATTAATGTGGAACTAAACGCTCTCAGTTAAAGTGGAACTACACGCTCTCAGTTAAAGTGGAACTACACACTCTCAATTAAAGTGGAACTAAACGCTCTCAGTTAAAGTGGAACTACACGCTCTCAGTTAAAGTGGAACTACGCGCTCTCAATTAAAGTGGAACAAAAGGCTCTCAGTTAAAGTGGAACTACACGCTCTCAGTTAAAGTGGAACTATACGCTCTCAATTAAAGTGGAACTAAACGCTCTCAGTTAAAGTGGAACTACGCGCTCTCAATTAAAGTGGAACTACGCGCTCTCAATTAAAGTGGAACTACACTCTCTCAATTAAAGTTGAACTACACTCTCTCAATTAAAGTTGAACTACACTCTCTCAGTTAAATTGGAACTACACGTTCTCAATTAAAGTGGAACTACACGTTCTCAGTTAATGTGGAACTGCACGCTCTCAGTTAAAGTGGAACTAAATGCTCTCAGTTAATATGGAACTACACTCTCTCAATTAAAGTGGAACTACACGCTCTCAGTTAAAGTGGAACTACACGTTCTCAGTTAAAGTGGAACTACACTCTCTCTGTTAAAGTGGAACTACACGCTCTCAGTTAAAGTGGAACTACGCACTCTCAGTTAAAGTGGAACTACAAGCTCTCAATTAAAGTGGAACTACGTGCTCTCAGTTAAAGTGGAACTACACACTCTCAATTAAAGTGGAACTAAACACTCTCAGTTAAAGTGGAACTACACTCTCTCAATTAAAGTGGTACTACACTCTCTCAGTTAAAGTTGAACTATACGCTCTCAATTAAAGTGGAACTACACGCTCTCAGTTAAAGTGGAACTAAACGCTCTCAGTTAAAGTGGAACTGCACGCTCTCAGTTAAAGTGGAACTGCACGCTCTCAGTTAAAGTGGAACTACACTCTCTCAGTTAAAGTGGAACTACACTCTCTCAATTAAAGTGGAACTACACGCTCTCAGTTAAAATGGAACTATACGCTCTCAATTAAAGTGAAACTACAGGCTCTCAGTTAAAGTGAAACTACACGCTCTCAGTTAAAGTGGAACTACGCGCTCTCAATTAAAGTGGAACTACACGCTCTCAATTAAAGTGGAACTAAACGCTCTCAGTTAAAGTGGAACTACATGCTCTCAGTTAAAGTGGAACTAAGAGCTCTCAGTTAAAGTGGAACTACACTCTCTCAGTTAAAGTGGAACTAAATGCTCTCAGTTAAAGTGGAACTGCACTCTCTCAGGTAAAGTGGAACTAAACGCTCTCAGTTAAAGTGGAACTAAGCACTCTCAGTTAAAGTGGAACTAAACGCTCTCAGTTAATGTGGAACTAAACGCTCTCAGTTAAAGTGGAACTACACGTTCTCTGTTAATGTGGAACTAAACGCTCTCAGTTAAAGTGGAATTAAATGCTCTCAGTTAATGTAATCTCACGGAGCTCTGTTCAATCCATCATCCGAAAAATGGAAAGAGTATGGCACAACTGCAAACCTACCAAGACATGGCCGTCCACCTAAACTGACCGGCCGGGCAAGGAGAGTATTCTTCAGAGGAGCAGCCAAGAGGCCCATGGTAACTCTGGAGGAGCTGCAGAGATCCACAGCTCAAGTGGGAGAATCTGTCCATAGGACAACTATTAGACGTGCTCTCCACAAATCTGGACTTTATGGAGGAGTGGCAAGAAGAAAGCCATTGTTGAAAGAAAGCCATAAGAAGTCCCGCCCTGTGGGGGACACAGCAAACATGTGGAAAAAGGAGCTCTGGTCAGATGAGACTAAAATTGAACTTTTTGGCCTTAAAGCAAAACGCTATGTGTGGCGGAAAACTACCACTGCACATCACCCTGAACACTCCATCACCACCGTGAAACATGGTGCTGGCAGCATCATGGTGTGGGGATGCTTTTCTTCAGCAGGGACAGGAAAGCTGGTCAGAGTTGATGGGAGGATGGATGAAGCCAAATACAGGGCAATCGTAGAAGAAAACCGGTTAGGGTCTGCAAAAGACTCGAGAATAGGACGGAGGTTCACCTTCCAGCAGGACAACAACCCTAAACATACAGCCAGAGCTACAATGGAATGGTTTAAATCAAAGCATATTCATGCATTAGAATGGCCTAATCAAAGTCCAGACCTACATCCAATTGCTGTATTTGGCTTCACAGACGCTCTCCATACAATCTGACAGAGCTTGATATATTTTGCAAAGAAGAATGGGCAAAAATGTCCTCTCTAGATGTGCAAAGCTGGTAGAGACATCCCCAAAAAGACTTGCAGTTGTAATTGCAGAGAAAGGCGGTTCTACAAAGTATTGACTCAGGGGGGCGCCATACAAATGCCCCCCACACTTTTCACAGATTTATTTGTATCATTTATCATTTTCCTTCCACTTCACAATTATGTGCCACTGTGTGTCGGTCTATCACATAAAATCCCAATAAAATACATTTACGTTTTCAGTTGTAACATGACAAAATGTGAAAAATTTCAATGGTTATGAATACTTTATCAAGGCACTGTAGTAAAGTATATCATACTTACTTTTTTTAAATATTCTTTACATGTCTTCGATTACTTCCTGGTTTCCATTCCTAGGCAAATTGTGTCATACATTCCAGGAATCTTCAGGAGGGGAAGGAGGGGTTTTCTCACCTAAGCACACACTCCTGCTTGTATGCCTGAACTAAGGGCAGGAAGATTCCAGGAAGTAATTACTACATGAATCATCTGCCCTTACTTAAGATGGCAATGGCCAGAAATGCTGGGGGGGTGTTTTCAAAGTGATTTCTTAGCAAAATCAAGCACAGAGACATGGATAGGGGAGTTTTCTTTGAATATTAAAAATTAATTAAACAGTGCTTTTGGTTTGTGATGCTCAGATCAAATACAGTGTAGTTCCAATAGTCTACAGCTGTCATCGGGGTTTGCTGCTAACAGCAGGATGTCCAAAAATAGATTTGAATTATCTTTTTAAACTAAGGTAAAAAACTCATTCATAGGCCCTTAGGTCTTGTATGCATTCTAAGGAGAACCCCCTATGCCAAAATTTAAAAAAATAACAGCCTGGGGTCCCCCCCATCCATACCAGACCCTTATCTGGGCATTCAGCTTGGCAGGCCAAGAAAGGGGGGGGATTAGTGAGTGCCCCCCTCCTTAACCATACCAGGCCACATGCCCTCAACGTGGGGGTGTGGTGCTTTGGGGCAGGGTGGGTCCCCCATCCCAAAGCACCTAGTCCCCATGTTGATGGGGACAAGGGCCTCTTCCCGACAACCCTGGGCGATGGTTGAGGGGGTCTGTGGGCAGGAGGCTTATAGGTATCCCGGCCCCCCCATGTGAATGAGTATGGGATGCATTGTACCCCTACCCATTCACCAAAAAAAAACAGTCCTTAAATAAAAATGAATAATGTCGCCCGATGTTGCTCCAACATCAGTCAAAATGTAATCTTTCTCCACTACCTCTGCCGATGTCTTCTTCCTCCTCTGCTATCACAGAACCCGAGAAAATTAAAAAAAAAATCTCCTCCTCTGATGCTGGCTGCTGCAGTTCTGTCAGCTGCAGTGTCTGACAGTTCTTATATAGCTAAAGGCCGTGGCCATGATGTAACACCACACACTGACCCTGCCACCCTTGTGACATCACGGACCCATAATGCTCGGGCAGAGGAACCAGAGAAAGAAGACATCAGCGGAGAAAGAAGACATCAGTGGAGGAAGAGAAGAAAGAAGACATTGTGATTGACGTTGGAGCTACAACAGGGGATGTTCTTCATTTTTATTAAAGGACTTGTCAAAAACCGTCTCTTGTTTTTTGCTACACTACACTGCTTTTTTTGGTGAATGGGTAGGGGTGCAATGTACCACATAAGCATTCACATAGGGGGGCCAGGATCCAAGGGCCTCCTATCTTAAAGGGGTTTCCAGATTCTTATAAGCCCCCTGTCTGCAGACCCCACACAACCACCGCCCAGGGTTGTCAGGAAGAGGCCATTGTACCCCATAAACATGGGGACAAGGTGACTTGAGGTGGGGGGCAGAGCCCCCCTGCCCCAAAGCATCCCCCATGTTGAGGGCATGTGGACTGGTATGGTTCAGGAGGGGGGCCGCTTTCTCACCTGGCCTGACAGCCTGCATGCTCAGATAAGGGTATGGTATGGACTTTGGGGGGACCCATGCCATTTTTTTCACATTTTGGTGGGGATTACCCTCAAGATGGATCTTGGGGGGGACCCCACATAATTTTTTTCAATAAATTTTCTATTGCTAACATTGCAACACACTCACATCAAAGAGTTTAAAAAATCACTTACATTTATCAACACGGACCGAGAATTCCAGTCCTCATGGTACAACCCACAGATCTCCTGCCAGGCCCTCTCCTTCTTAGACAGGCCCTTGTAGTTGTTATCCTGAGCGTCCTATAACACTGGATGTGTCCACCCCAGCCGAATAAGCTCCTCATTATCTGGCCAGGATCAAGTTCCCCTTTTCCTCCTGGGAGCCATTATCACACAATTTATTACAGGTCTGAATCACACAAGGTTACTGTAAATGGCTTCCTCCTCCTCACCACAACACATCACAGGAGAGGCTACAGGACAGGAGCAGGGGGTGGGAAGTATGACTATGACGGATGACACAAGTCGGATAGTTAAGATGGTGAGCTGACTTGGATACGACTTCAATGATATTCAATAGGCTGAAATCGGACCAAAGTCAGACCAAAGTAGTGGATGAACCTTTTCCAAAGTTGGACTGACACAATTCGGACCAGTTAAGATGGCTCTCATAGGGAATCATTGATTTATACACGTCATGTGACATGTGCACTCAGAGCATATGACGCACCAGTGTGAACTGGGCCTTAGGAATGGTTTGGTTAACCTGTAGAGATCCGCGCTATAGACGAAAGACGTCTACAGCGCGGATCTGAATCTCCGGGAGGACGTCTATAGACGTCCGCCCCTTTACACACCCCCTGCGCGCACTCACAAGCGGCGGCGCACGCTGCGTGGTCGTGACCACGGGTCGGGCGGACTCGATGTCCGCTCCTGACCCGCGATCGCCTTACAGAGTTGTAGAACGGGGAACCGCCGATGTAAACACGGCGGTTCCCCGTTCTGTGAGAGGGGGACAAGCAGATCTACTGATCCCTGTCACTGGGATCAGTTAGATCTGTTATGTCCCTGCCAACCCATCCCCCCCACAGTTAGAACACACCCAGGGAACACTGTTAACCCCTTCACTGCCCCCTGCAGGTTAACCCCTTTACTGCCAATGACATTTATACAGTAATCAGTGGACATTTAAATTTCTGATCGCTGTATAAATGTCATTGGTCCCAAAAAAGTGTCAAAAATGTCCGACATGTCCCCCCCAAAATCGCAGTCCCAATAAAAATCGCAGATCGCAGCCATTACTAGTAAAAAAAAAATAATAAAAACGCCATAAATCAATTCCCATAGTTTGTAGATGCGATAACTTTTGCGCAAACCAATCAATAAACGCCAAGTGCGATTTTTTTTTACCAAAAATATGTAGAAGAATATAAATCGGCCAAAACCGATGAATAATTGTTTTTTTTTGGATATTTATTAGAGCAAAAAGTAAAAAATATTGTTCTTTTTTCAAAATCGTCGCTCTTTGTTTGTTTATGGCGCAAAAAATAAAAACCACAGAGGTGATCAAATAACACCAAAAGAAAACTCTATTTGTGGGGGAAAAAGGACATCAATTTTATTTGGGTACAACGCCGCACGACCGCGCAATTGTCATTCAAAATGCGACAGCGCTGAAACCTGAAAATTGGTCTGGGCAGGAGGGGGGTTTAAGTGTGCAGTAAGTAAGTGGTTAAAATTGTGCAGCAGCAGGCAGGACATTACATAAACATGACCAGGTAGAATAGACTACAATGAGGAAACACAAACAAGGCCGATGTTCTGCTACACTTCAAATTCAAGTGTATCATCTCAGATATTTATGAAGAAAAAAAATTGACCAGCAGCTGAGCAGTTTATTGAACAGATTGAAGAGGAAAAGGCTTAGACACAAGGTGGGTGTGTTGTAAGTGTACTGTTCCAGCAGTACGGTGGTAGTTTAATGCATCCAATTAGAAAAGCTCAAACAGTGCAGACACAAACATGGTAAGTGTGTTTTCTACAATAATTATTACAATGCAATATATACTCAAAGAATAGGTGCATAAACCCCCACCCCAGGTCACCTTTGTCTCTATACAATACCATACCTCCCAACTTTTGAACTTTGAAATGAGGGACACTTGAGGGAGAAAGTAATTTGTGGCATGCTTAGCGCGGCACTGCAAAATGTGGGTGTGGCCAAACTCTTAACAGTGGGAGAGGCTTAAGAAGTGTGGTGGACAGGAATGGTAGAGGAGAAGGGTCTGAAGGGCAGTGTATGGGGGGTCAGCAGGGCAGAGAAGAGGCATCACAAGGACAGAGGATAAGGGATCAGTAGGGCTGTGTCAGCAGAATGGAAGACGGGGTCAGTAGGGCAGGGTGCAGGAGTCAGCAGGATGGAGGAAAGGGGGGGTCTGTAGAGCAGGGTACAGGGTTCAGCAGGACGGAGCACCAGGGGTCACTGGAGCAGGGTACAGGGGTGAGCAGGATGGAGTAAAGGGGGTCAGTAGGGCAGGGTGCAGTGGTCAGGAGGATGGAGGACCAAGGGTCAGTAGGGCAGGGTACAGGGGTCAGGACGGAGGGCCAGGGGTCAGTAGGGCAAGGTATAGGGGGTCAAATGCCCCCATTCCTCCTCTTAACCAAACCCTCCCACCCAGTCTACTCTCCTTTACTCTTACACCCCCCAATCTTTCCCCCCTTTATTTTTTACACTCAATGACTGCCCCCCCTCCCCCCAGTCACATTGGACCCCCATCCAGGTACCTTCAGGCTGACAGCAGGTAGCTCTATCTCCACTCTTGAGTCCAGCGATCAGTGGGCAGAGCTTTCCATCATGTGTCACACAGACCTGAGATTGCGGTTCTGGCAGAGTAGAGTGCATGCTCCCCGCCTCTTCCTCTGTACAGGAAAACAAAACATCACAGCAGGAGGAGAAGGGGGCTGGCTCAGTGTGTTCCACTCTGCACTGTGTGAGCGTGTGTGACAGAGGCAACCGGACCAGCGGGGAGAGATGCCTGTTGGCGGCTGCCATACACAGTGTTGCTCGCAGCGCGTGGAAACCTAGACACCCCGCATACACCACAGGCAATCCGGGCTCTAGGACAGGGATGATTGGGAGGTATGCAATACCCTACCAAGCTCCCATGCACCCCCCCCCCCACATTCCAGCACCACTGTGACAGCAGTGATTGGCCACGCTGTCTGTCACAGTGAATCCCTGCTGCCCAGAGGTCCAAAAGGGGCGCAGTTTAGCTGGGGGCAAACACCAACAATGTCTCTGAGTGGGGTGGTGCCCCAAAATCAGGACCTGTGTGTCCTGAAGATGTCTCTACTGAGTAGCAGTACATTCCTACAGAAAAAAAGTCCTGCTTGACAGTACAAAATCTTCTCAAATAAGGATAGACACAAGACAGGTTTTCTTTTGTCAGCAATTTCATTTTTTAAGCACCAAGAAAAGATACCAGTCTGAGGATACATGTGGGCCACAACCTGGGATCCATTCTGCAACAAAGGAGATTAATGCTTGTGGAGTTGGTTGGTGAATACCAGGTGGTTCCTTAGACTTTACACCTCAAATTTTGGGTAAATTGGTAACTGGCTCTACATTTTCAAGACAACAAGCCCAAGTCTAAATGTGGAAATACGAGTGAAAACAAGGCCAAATGTTGAGACAGAACTCAGCAAGAGTTAGAGGCCTTTTTGGACTTGAGGGTGCTGATTGAAAGAGAGGGAGGGGAAGGAGGGGAGTGAGACGAACTGCCAATTAGCACAAATGTTGACAGTAGCAGCAACAACTGGTAAAAAGATTCGGCCTTTCCTTATTTAAACATATGAAAATCAAATGTATTGATTTTATCAGTAACATCTGTAGTGAGTGTAGTGGGTGTACGATAGTCGTCTGTTTTCCTCCATGTTCGTTTTTTTAAAAATCATTGTGATGCTGAGTAGTCCTTGGTGTGATCTCGGGATAAGCTCAGTGATATGATCAGACCAAATACCAGCTGTTCAGACTAAAGTTTAAGGCATTTTGCATGGATGTGATGAATGTGATAGCTTCTGGCTGTCAATGGTTATAAGGAAGCAGCAGTTGCTGCTTCGGCCAATGATATCACCTCTATCCTCACCCCTTTCTTTATATGGCAAATGGCAGCTTAGGGAGATGTCATTTGGCTAGTGTTATTTTCGTGTGTCGGTTCTTCTTTTTTTTCCCTGGTGAATCAGCAGCAGCGGGCATAGTGATTGACGATGGATTTACCAGGAATTTTTTGGGGGATTTTTATTTTTTAATAAAGGACTTTATTAAATGACACAAATGCTTGGGTGTCTTTATTTCTAGACTAGTTTTTTTTTTTTTGTGACTGAGTATGAATACTATGTACCCCATGTAGCGGGGGCCCGCTTTGCTGCCCGCTATTTCTGAGGTTTTGCCAAGTGACCGCTGAGAGTATACAGACTCTATTTGCAGGGAGAATGTGCCTGCCAGCTCTCTCTATGGATTTGATTTTTTTTTCTCCCTCTTGTTTGTGTGCAGAGCAGGGAACACACACAGGGGTTGGATTACACTGTGAGTCTCCTGGGTTTCTGTGCATGAGGAAGAAAGCTCAGGGTACACAGACACAGCTTTTCAGCATTGAGGAGAGATTTCTCCCCTCCCTTTTTGTTCTCTCACAGACACATGCTGGATGCAACCTACTCTGCCCTTTCCTCTGACTGTGGTTGGTGTACTGAACTTAGTCGAGCAGAGGAGAACTCTGGGAAATGGAGTCTGCAGAGGGAGTGATTGTGTTGTGATACATGGTTTCAGCATTGTATTTAGGTTTTGTGCTGTCCTAGGCCTGACTAAACTCATGCACCCCCCTAATTTAAATATGAGCCACCCTTTCCTGTCAAGACCACACCCCTTCCTGTTTAAGACCTGCCCTGAAATTTCCTAGTGGGGACGCTAGTTCTGAGGGCCTTGGGGGGCTTGGAATGGATTTCCTTAAGAGATTTCCTCACATTTCCTGTTTGGCTATGGGGCAGCAAAACAACTCACCACCTGGGCCCCTTGGGATGCCCGGGTCCCTGTTGGGGTACCAGTGAGGCCTGCTGTTCTGACTGGCTTGGATCAACCCTGTGTCTTTTAAGGATCCAGAGAGAATAATCTTAGCGGTATGAAGAATACACACAGACAG
>BLSH010172674.1:55712-66262 GCA_018402905.1 Glandirana rugosa
TACAACCAACCGCATTTCGGAACCGGTTTTCAGCTGGACAAAATAAGGGTACAACCTTTTTTTCCCGGGCCAAAAATAGAATCAGCATTTCTAACAAGTAATTTGTTCAAAACATTGAGCCAAGCAAATAGACAGTTACAATGGTCCAAATATCTCTAACCTAAGACAAATACATATTAAAGATTAAACCATTATTAAAAATTGTCCAAACTATAAGATCACCAGAATTAACGGAATTCAGACCATGGTACAAATTATTTTTCTGGTGCATCATGTGTGAAATCGCAAAGGGTAACGTTGCAAAAAAATTCTATATTGAAATACAAAGAAACGAGATGGTCATGGAAACTAAATGACAGTCTGCTTAAAGATGAAAAATGTGAGACAGAAATTCGCCGGGCAATAGCCGAGTATACACAGATTCATGAGAATGATCCAACCTCTCAACCGTTGCAATGGGAAACGCTAAAGTGTGTACTACGTGGTCTTTTTATTAAACATGGTACCAGACTTAAGGCAATTAAGACCACTAGAATATCAAACCTGTTAAAAATTATTACCAAATTAGAAATTATACATAAACAGAATCCAATCTCTATAAACCTGGTAACATTGACAGATAAACGAACCGAGTTACAAAACTTGTTTAATGAACAATCTTTACGACTAAGATAAAAACCGGGCCCTTTTTTTCCAACATGGGAATAAAACAGGTCGACTTTTGGCCAAGGCTTTACGCCAACCAACATCTTTAACCTCTATAATAAAAATTCAAAAAAAATCAGGAGAGATTACATATGACCCAGTAGAAATTTCCAAGACATTTCAAAGCTTCTATTCAAAACTATACAATATACCCAATCAACTATTCAAAAGGAACCCAGAAAAATATCAAAATGAAATACAACAATATATAAAAGATACAGCCCTACCTGCCATTTCTAAAGATATAAGCGAGCAATTAGACAGAAATTTTACAACAACAGAAATTCAAAAAGCTATATTATCATTGGTCCCGGGCAAAAGCCCAGGTCCAGATGGATTCACTCCACGGTTCTATAAGGTATTTCATGAGATACTGGTCTCAATTTTGGACAAAACATTTAACTCTATATCAGCTTATCAGTCATTTGCTCCACAAAGCATGGAGGCACATATATCAGTGATTCCAAAACCAGATAAGGATCACGCGATTTGTAATAATTATCGTCCAATATCCTTGACTAATATAGACCTACGTTTATACTCCAAAATGATTGCGAATAGACTGACATCCATTTTACCAACACATATTCATTTAGACCAAGTCGGCTTTACTAAAGGTCGAGAGGCTAGGGACAACATAATGAAAACAATTACATTAGTGGAACATGTTCAAAAGAGCTCCATTCCTGCTTGTCTACTGTCAATAGATGCCGAAAAGGCATTTGACAGAGTAGGGTGGGGCTTTTTGGAAGAAGCATTAAAACAACTGGGTATAGGACCTAAAATGCTTAACCACTTCTGTTTGGGTGGATGCCATATGACATCGCTACCTTTCAGAAGTGATATCTGAATGGTGCCTGCAGCTGCAGGCACCATTCAGATATTGTTTTTTTCAGCCAGCGATTCTGAACAACATAAAAGTGGTCTTAGCGGCGGATTCATCGCAAGATCACTTTTATCAGCGGTGGGAGAGGTGCCCCCCGCCGCTTTCTGGTCATCTCCGCCGGTTACCGGACCCGTCGTCAGCCGCGGAGATGATCCGATCTGTCCCCCCCAGAGTCCGCTCACTCGGCTCCATAGTACTGCAGGGCGGAAATGACATCAGAAGTCACGTCAGCCTAACGGTCTTAAAGGGCCCGGTTTTATTTTTTTGGGCTGTCATTTTTTTCAGATTTTTTTTTTGCATTTAAGTGTAGATATGAGATCTGAGGACTTTTTGGCCCCAGATCTCATATTTAAGAGGACCTGTCATGCTTTTTTCTATTACAAGGAATGTTTACATTTCTTGCAATAGGAATAAAAGTGATCATTTTTTTAAAAAAAAAAGGAAAAAGTAAAATAAATCATTAAAAAAAAAAAAAAAAAAATTTAAAGAAGCGCCCCGTCCTTGCGAGCTCGCGTGCAGAAGAAAACGTATACGTAAGTCCCGCCCACATATGCAAACGGTGTTCAAACCACACATGTGAGGTATTGCCGCAATCGTTAGAGCGAGAGCAACAATTCTATCACTAGACCTCCTCTGTAGCTCAAAACTGCTAACCTGTAGAATTTTTTAAACATCGCCAATGGAGATTTTTAAGCTGCAAAGTTTGTCGCCATTCTGCGAGCGGACGCAATTTTGAAGAATGACATGTTGGGTATCATTTTACTCGGCGTAACATTATCTTTCACAATATGGAAAAAAATTGGCCTAACTTTACTGTTTTCTTATTTTTTTAACTAACGGTGTGACATAAAGTTTTGCAATGACCGCCAAGTTATTCTCTAGGGTGTTAGAAAAAAATATATATAATGTTTGTGGGTTCTAAGAAATTTTATAGCAAAAAAAAATTATTTTAAATTGTAAACAACGAACCCAAAAAACAGGCCCCTTACTGAGGTGGTTAAAAAAATAATGGCTCTTTATGTTAACCCCAAAGCTAGAATACGCACAAATGGAATCCTTTCGGACCCTATAATAATCTCAAATGGGACTCGACAAGGATGTCCCTTATCCCCCCTTTTATATGTGATAACAATGGAACATTTAACAGCTATTCACAATAACCCGGATATTCAAGGAATTCAAATAAAAGACAATAATTATAACATGTCGGTATACGCAGACGACTTACTGATCTATGTGACCAATCCAAGTGTGACGGTACCTAATCTTATTAAAGAATTTAAAAGATTTGGAGATGTAAGGAACTTTAAAGTTAATTACGATAAAACAGAAGCACTAAATATTTCAGCGTCAAAGAAAATTCAACAAATTCTTCAGAAAACTTTTTCTTTTAAATGGCAGGAAACCGCTATTAAATATCTGGGTATATTTATCCCCAGGGACTTAACTAGGCTGTGGGAAATACATTTTTCCCCCACAATTCGAAACGCTATTGCATTGTTACAAAGATATCATAAACCAATCTTCTCTTTTAAAGGTAGAATAAATATAATAAAAATGGACATACTGCCAAAAATATTATATGTATTTCAAACAATTCCAATAGATCCACCAATTAATCCTAAGGGACAGTTACGCAAAGCGATTGGTAGTTTTATCTGGGCCTATAAACCTTCTCCAATAAAAAGAGAAATTTTAATTAGAGCTAAAGCAAACGGTGGCCTGGCACTACCAGACTTTACAGCATATGCAAGATCAACATCCATTGTAAGGGTTATAGACTGGATTCATAATAGAAATTCTAAACAATGGGTGAAAGTAGAAGAAGATATTGTCCCACTAAAACTTGGATCATTGCCATGGATCGATTCTCGGCTTAGGCCGAGGGCGAAAGACATGCCCCTTCTCGTGTCCTCAACATTGAAAACATGGGATATATTATTATGAAAAAAACTCCTTTCATCATAAATTGGACTAATGACCCCATTATTCTCTAATCCTGAGTTTCCACCCGCACCAAAAGTCCAGACATTCCTTAAATGGCATAAAAGAGATAACACGAGACTTACTCAGGTGATGAGAAATGGCAGACTGTCTATTGACGGATATGGGTCCCAACAGTGGATCTAAATGGATACAATACTATCAACTAAAGATGTTTATTAAACATTTACAACAGATCGGGCCACTAGACAGACCCCTGACTAAATTTGAACAACTGCTGATGCAGGAACAGAAGCCTCTACATGGACTATCAACTATATACAAACTATTAATGCCAGATAGCCCTCTTACAGAATTAACATGTCTTAGAAAATGGGAAACAGAGATAGAGACAATAATCCCTACACAGAAATGGGAAAGGGCGTTTCTAGTGACGCACAAACTATCGATATGTGCTAAACATCAAGAAAGAAGTTATAAATTATTGACTAGATAGTATAGATGTCCAGTAGACTTGCATAAAATAAATAATAATAATCAAGAAATCTGTTGGAGGTGTGGAAAAGAAAAGGGTACTATGACTCACATCTGGTACCAATGTCAATTAGTACTACATTTTTGGCAGAAGATTTTTGATATTTATCAAGAAATATCTAATGTAGAATTACAAGCAAATATTAATATTGCAGTGCTTTCAATTATTCCAGGATCAATAAAATCTATCAAAGAAGATATTTTAGGATATATGATCATAGCAGCATGAACAATTATAGCACATAACTGGTGGAAACCTAATAGTCCCTTAATAGGAGAATGGTTATGTGAAATGAATGAAATGCTGTTATGGATAAAATGATTTTAATGGAGGGAAAAGGTATAAACCTAGTTCCAAAGAGATGGCAACAATGGGAAGAATTCAAAACCTCAACAAGTATTATACAATATCTACAATAGATTTGAGCCCCGGGAGGGATAGGGTAAGATTTGAAAATTATATATATACAAACACCGCGCTAACCCTAAGGATACACAGAAGCTGCAGCTCAAATACTCAAGTTCAGTATAAACATATAAATAACATAGGAGCTGCGCTAATAAATCATAGTAGTCATATTAGTCCATATGAACGTTGAAGATGGTAGTTAACAATAAAACAGCTTCCAATGGAGAGTCAACCCAGACTTGTGAACAACCTCAACAGTTATTTTATAGTCACAGAGTGGAGGGAAATCCACCATCATCCCAAATCAAGGCTTACCAGCCAACACTAGATCGTGCGCCCTTTGTGTAATAGGCTTGAACTTCTCTGTAGTTGGGTCGAGTAGGGTTAGGTCCCCTAAGAAAAAGACTCTGTCCTAGAAGCCTCCCCGGTCCACGTCACGGGACATTGAGCATAAAATGAAAGAGGATCATATAGTGAAGTACATCCTAGACTTCAGTGGGTTAACATATACACCCTACACCACCACCTGTGTGTGCAAAGTGCATTCAGTGCAATCTACCACCGTCAGGATTCAAGGCTTACCAACCCATCTTAATGTCAGCACTAAATGCAGTAGGATCATGAGCTTCCTCTCCTTATATCTAGATGACCAGGCGGGGGGTCCCCCTTGATAACTCAGCAGTAAGAATCACATGAGGTACCGGTGCCACTCGACATAAATGGGAAGAGTAAGGCCACATAGAGCAGTACAGTACGCACTTGTTTATTGTATAAAGAGGATAAAAGAACACTCACATTTTCTTAAGCAAAAAAAGCATGTAACACAGCCGGCTCGTGGTAGTTGGTGACGTCAGCGCGCCCCTAATTGACGTACGTTTCGTCCTATTGGACGTTGTCAAAAGGGTGGGTGCGCCATTTGCACGTCACCTCTTATGTACCCGTCCCCACCCCTATCTGAAGTGAGGGCGGAAAAGCTAAAACCGCCATCTATTCAAAGGGTGGAGAAACAGGAAATGATCTCTATAGCGTTGGTAGTCTTCCTGTAAACAATACCCACTCTCAGTCGCCCGAGGATATAGTTAAAGGAAAACGATTACAGAAAAAAAACTTAACATTATAAGAATTATAATAAACAATGTGAGAAAATATCGTTAGATATTAAAAATAAAAAAAATATAAAAGTTATCGCCAACCAGCCCAATGAGGTGCACTACCTCCTGGTATATGGTTGGAAAAGGTGGCTTTACTCTTTTTTTAATTAAAAATTACTTTAAAACTCCGCCCTAACTTTGAATTAGGTTTACATTAAAATAAACCATATAAAATTTTAAAGCAGATCGGATATCACTGTAATAGATTAGTGCAAACATATACATCCTGAGCTTGATCAAAACGAGGTCAATTCTCACCCCCAAAGTAGAGTCTAACTAACTTATTGTATCAAATGAGGAACCCGGATTCGTGAATGGTTAATCAATATCCCAAGCTAGTATCCCAAAATTTATGAATTGTCAATAAAGGCATTTACATCAATATCGGTGTTTAGCCCACGGGGGGTATAGGTCTTCAGTCTATGGACCCATGCCATTTCCAACTTTGAGATACTTCTAACTAAAGAACTACCCCGCCAGTGGGCTTGATATTTGTCAATACCCAAGTAGATGGTATTACTCGGGTCCCTACTGTGGACTTGTCTATAATGGTAGGATAGGGTGTAGTTTTTAAAACTTCTGATGATATTGCTCACATGATCATTTAATCGTACCACTAGGGAGCGTTTAGTCCTACCCACGTATTGCAGTCCACAGGGACATTGAATCAAATATACCCCCCCCCCCTTCGTGTTGCACGTAATAAACGGTTTGATGTTAAAATTAGAGGACCTTTTAGTGGAAGAGAAATTTGTGGTTTTGCGCTGTGTGATCCTATTCAGTGAACATACTCTGCATCTACCACATTTAAAGAAACCAGTCATCTGTTGAAAGAAGACTGGCTTCATAATAGGGGGGTCGATTATATTCGGGGCCAAAGATTTCCTCAAAGAGGGAGCACCCCTGAACACAATCGACGACCTCTCTGGTAAATTCTCTTTGAGAACCCTATCATTCGTTAGGATATGCCAATGCTGACAGGAATATGTAGTGATAAGCGGCGTGTTGGGTTTATTATGTCCCCGTCCTGGTGTCACTGTGGGCGTCTCCCAGAGTAAATCCTCCCTGTTGATATTAGTAACCTCCAACAGAGGTTGCTGGAGGTTCTCCTCCCTGTATCCTTTTTCTAAGAACCTCTGGGTAAGAACTTTAGCCTGTTCCTGGAAGTCCGATATCTGCGTACAATTGCGTCAAGGGGGACCCCCACCTGGTCATCTGGATATAAGGAGAGGAAGCTCATGATCCCACTGCATTTAGCGCTGACATTAAGATGGGTTGGTAAGCCTTGAATCCTGACGGTGGTGGATTGCACTGAATGTGACTATAAAATAACTGTTTAAGTTGTTAACACGCCTGGGTTGACTCTCCATTGGAAGCTGTTTTATTGTTAACTACCATCTTCAACGTTCATATGGACTAATATGACTACTATGATTTATTAGCGCAGCTCCTATGTTATTTATAGGGTAAGATTTCCCATCTACCCCCCCCCCACCCTTTTTTTCCCATGTGGGTTTTCCCCTTTTGTTTTTTTGTTTTTTTCTCCGTTGTATGAAAGTTGGATGTTTGAGTGTTTGAGTATACATTCATCATGGAGCAGATATAGATTTCTCCTTAAGAGACCTGTGAGCTTGGATGCACCCGAAGACCTAGATTTGGGTATATACTAACTTATCTACCATCAAAGGTCGCACAGGGTGGAAGTTCGGTAGGAGAGTTGAGGATTAACGGAAATACAGCATGGATATAAGTGATGTTGATGTGATATAGGACTAAGTATATAGAGGGACAATAAAATAACATACAGAAAATGTAGTAAGGAGTAGAGGCATCCTTCAGAGAATAAGTTATCCCTATATATAGAAGAACAAAATATACAAAACCTGCTTAATGATGTGTAAATGTAACTGTATGTAATTGTTATTTAAAAAATTGCTATGAAAATAATAAAGAGAAATTGTAAACAAAAATTATTTCTGCCATTCCTCTGGAGTAATTTCAGTCCCTAGGTCCCCACACCACTGTCTGGCATAAGCCGTAAGCCCCCTATGTGTATTAGATAAGAGTTCCCTGTATATCAATGACAGTGTGTGGCGAGGTGTTTCAGAGAGGGGGCACAATTCCTCAAAATAGGTGAGAGGCCTATGTATGTTGCCTGTGTTATGCATCTTTAAACAGTATTGATTGAGGCTAATGGAAGTAAGTCAATCAATCGCAGTTGGCTGGCGGGTTTGCAGGGGTCCAAAAAGACCGGTGGTAGGGTGTACGTAGTCCCTGGCTACTTGCGATCTATTATAGGAGCCAAAGGAGGTTCCTGCACCTCCGTTAGGTAATAACGGATTGTCGAACAAGGAAGCGAGTGGGCTCGGGTCTGTAGAGAGTGATCTAGAGATGCGATGTTTATACCACATGGCCAGTGAGGCCTTGGTTAGAGGAGACAGGGAGGGGCATGCCTTTCATACCACACCATGTCCCCATAAGAGGGCCCTGAGATCAGTTGAGGATAGGTCCTGTTCAACTATCGAGGCCGCTTTTGTGAAAGGACGGGGGAACCACTCCAGTAATCTGGATATTATGGCAGAAGCATGTTATAACTCGAAGTCGGGTAGCCCCGCACCTCGGTCTGATTTAGGGAGACACAAGGATTTATGTTTAATTCTGGGAGGTGCGCTTTGCCAGATATATTTGATGGCCATTGAATGGAGGGCCCTAAAGAATGTGTTAGGTAACAGGATAGGGATCGTTTGAAATATGTATAAGAGCTTAGGCAAGACGTCCATTTTCAAGACACTCATACACCAGAACCAAGAGGTCTGCGTATTATGCCATGATTCCAGTTGGCGTCTAATTTTATTTAAGAGGGGGGCAAAGTTTAAGGAATATAGTTCTGCAAGGGAGCTTGGCATTTCCGTACCTAAATATTTAAGCGAGCGAGGTTGCCATTTAAAAGGGAAGTTAGCTTAAGTACGTGCTAATGTGGATGGGGGCAGGTTAATATTGAAGCTCGTGCAGAAAAGAGGGTATGCTAATGTGGGGCTGAGTGACATATAGGAGTAAATCGTCAGCATATAGTGACAGTTTGAAGTGTGCAGAGTTCGTTTCGATCCCCTTGATAGAGTGATTGTTACGAACAGCTTGGGCCAAGTGCTCAACTACTATCGCAAATAGGAGAGGTGATAAGGGACAGCCCTGCCCGTCCCGTTCTTTCTCTTGGAAAGGGTTTGATCTGGTACCATTAGCGATAGGGCAGATGGAGCTCCATATAGGGACATAATTTTATGCAACATATTGGGACCCACACCAATCTGCTGGAGCGATAGGCGCAGGAAAGGCCAATCGACTCTGTCAAAGGCCTTCTCCGTATCACACGCCAACAGGCAGGTAGGTATGTTGTGGGTCTTGACGTAGGAGATGAGGTGTAGGGTCTTTGTTGTATTGTCGCGAGCTTCGCAGCCCGGCACGAACCCCACCTGGTCTACGTGTATTATATCTGGTAAAAGAGGGGCCATGCGATCTGCCAAGATTTTCAAGAATAATTTAAGGTCCACGTTCAGTAATGATATGGGCCTGTAGTTGCTACACAAAGAGGCGTCCTTACCTGGCTTAGGGATCACGGTTATCTGAGCCTGTAACATGGAAGCTGGTATAGGGTGGGCTTCATCTATTGTGTTAAATGCTTGTGCCATGTTCGGGGCAAGTTGGGCGGCAAACACTTTGTAAAAACGCGGGGTATAGCCGTCCGGGCCGGGGCTTTTGCCTATTTTCAGGTTTTTTATCGCTTGAATGAAATCTGAGGAGGTTATTGGCGATTCTAAGTCTTGGGCATCCTGTTCGGGGATAGTTGGGAAAGCTGTTTCCCGAATGTACGTGTGAATATCCTCTGAGTTGGTCGAGCCATTAACATGGGCCAAAGGGGAATCGAGATTGTACAAGGCAGCATAATATTTATGGAATCCCTCCAAAATCTCAGAATTTTTGTATTTTTTAGTTTGGGAGGGGAAAAGTATGTGAGATATACGCTGATTACTAGATCTATGATGTATGGTGCGGGCCAGGTGTTTACCACACTTATTAGCCTGTACATAATGCACGTGTTTCATTATATCTCTGGCTATCAGGGAGCGTTCCGAAAAGATCCACAAAAGGTCTCTATGTGCGTTGGATAGCTGCACAAGGACTTGAGCGTCCGCTTATGGGATGCTTCAAGTGAGGAGATGAGAGACAAGAGCCTACAAATCTCCTGGGAGCGCTCTCTTTTCAGTGTGGCCCAAAATTGGATAAGGGTACCTCTAATGATGCACTTCAATGCCTCCCATTTAATAATGGGTGAAGTGTCATCTTTAACCACTTAAGGACCGGAAGGATTTCCAGCTTTAGGACCGGAGCCCTTTTTGCGATTCGGCGCTGCGTCGCTTTAACTGACAATTGCGCGGTCGTGCGGCGTTGTACCCAAACGAAATTTGCGTCCTTTTTTTCCCACAAACAGAGCTTTCTTTTGGTGGTATTTGATCCCCTCTGCGTCATTTCTGATCGCCGCTATAAACAAAAGAAGAGCGACAATTTTGCAAAAAAAACCAAATTTCTTACTTTTTGCTAAAATACAAATCCAAAAAAAAAATATAAAAAAACATTTTTTTTCACCGTTTTTGGCCGATTTATATTCTTCATCATATTTGCGATAAAAAAAATCGCAATCGGCGTTTATTGATTGGTTTGCGCAAAAGTGGTCGCGTTTACGGATGATGAGAATTCATTTTTGGGGTTTTTTATTTTTTTTTATTTTTTACTAAAAAATGGCGGCGATCTGCGATTTTTTGCGGTACTGCGATATTGGGGCGGACATGTCGGAACGTTTTGACACTTTTTTGGGACCATTGGCATTTATACAGCGATCAGTGCTATAAAAATGCACTGATTACTG
>BLSH010172674.1:97315-112050 GCA_018402905.1 Glandirana rugosa
TATATATATATATATATATATATATATATATATATATATATGTCATATGACATATCTATATTTTATATATATACTTTTCTTTTTCCTATAATGTTTACTTTTTCTCTGTTATTACGTTGTCTTTTTGTTTTTCCTAAATTTTTACTTTTATGAATTGTTACAGACAATTTTCTCAAACCGTGTCAGGTCAAATGGGGAACTGGTGACCCATGGAAAAAAGGGACCGGTTAAAAGTCGAAAGTCGAGACAGTGTGAAACTTACTGTTAACGCACCAATACGTTGTGACGTGGGTGTACTTTAAACATAGTAAAAAAAGTGTGTTTGTATATATATATATATATATATATATATATATATATATATATATACACATATACACATATACATATATATATATATATATTTATGGTTGTGGCCCTCTGACCGAAGATAGATGTGGATCACATAAACACGCGACAAGACTTACAACATAAATAGACCTGAGGTGTGCCCTGGTCATCTGGTTGGTATGCAGAGCGAGGGAGGCATACCCTATATAAGTAATGGAGATTATGGAGAAGAATGTGCTCAGAAGTGCCCTAAAAAGGGGGGTGGGAGGGAGGGTGTCGCACACTGGAACCGACAAAGAGCATGGGGGAGTGAGCTGCTTAAATACCCTCCAGGCTCCTCCCATAAGTTCAGGCCACCATACTGGCCTTCTTATATATATTTTTTTTATTTTTTTGCACCATTTTACCTGCTTACTTACAATATTTTTCTATAAAACAATCTCTGATGCCCTAACATAGAACTTAAAGAAATGCTGTATTTTGAAGAGTGCTACTATATGGTAAATCTCTGGATATACAGTTGTGCTCATAAGTTTACATACCCTGGCAGAGTTTATGATTTCTTGGCCATTTATCAGAGAATATGAATGAGAACACAAAAACATTTCTTATACTCATGGTTAGTGTTTGGCTGAAGCCATTTATTATCAATCAACAGTGTTCACTCTTTTTAAATCATAATGACAACAGAAACTACCCAAATGACCCTGATCAAAAGTTTACCCTAGTGATTTTGGCCTGATAACATGCACACAAGTTGACACAAATGGGTTTGAATGGCTATTAAAGGTAACCATCCTCACCTGTGATCTGTTTGCTTGTAATTAGTGTGTGTGTATAAAAGGTCAATGGGTTTCTGGACTCCTGACAGACCCTTGCATCTTTCATTCAGTGCTGCACTGACATTTTCTGGATTCTGAGTCAATAAAATAAAATATTATATCTACTGGAGGGATCAACAACTACTAAAATGATGTAACCCAGAGATAACAATTGCTGTGTTAATGTTACTGACAGACTGCATGGTATATGTCATTTTTTTTTCTGTTACATTTTAAAATGCTTGTGATGCATGGTATAATACCATTCATTGTTTTGTGAGCTCTTGTGTTCTGCACCAGAACAGTGTTAACACGTGAAGTGCAATGCGCTGGAACAGAGCAGTGTAAATAGTCTCTCACGGCCCATTTAGATTCCTCTGTTTGCATGTGTCAGTGCTATCCATTACAATAAGGAGCATACTTTACCCCCGGAAGGTTTTACCCCCTTAATGACCAGGCCATTTTTTGCAATACGGCACTGCGTTACTTTAACAACTTCAGCCCCGGAAGGATTTCCAGCTTTAGGACCGGAGCCCTTTTTGCGATTCGGCACTTCGTCGCTTTAACTGACAATTGCGCGGTCCTGCGGCGTTGTACCCAAACGAAATTTGAGTCCTTTTTTTCCCAAAAATAGGGCTTTCTTTTGGTGGTATTTGATCACCTCTGCGTCATTTCTGATCGCCGCTATAAACAAAAGAAGAGCGACAATTTTGCAAAAAAACCCAAATTTCTTACTTTTTACTAAAATACAAATCCAAAAAAAAAATATTAAAAAAACATTTTTTTTTCACCGTTTTTGGCCAATTTATATTCTTCCTCATATTTGCGATAAAAAAAATCATAATCGGCGTTTATTGATTGGTTTGCGCAAAAGTGGTCGCGTTTACGGATGATGAGATCTCATTTTTGGGGGTTTTTTTTACTAGTAATGGCGGCGATCTGCGATTTTTAGCGGTACTGCGATATTTCAGCGGACATGTCGGACCATTTTGACACTTTTTTGGGACCATTGGCATTTATACAGCGATCAGTGCTATAAAAATGCACTGATTACTGTGTAAATGCCATTGGCGGTGAAGGGGTTAACCTGCAGGGGGCGCTCTAAGGGTTAACTATGTTCCCTGGGCGTGTTCTAACTGTATAGGGGCTGCCCTAACAGGGGAAGGGAAGCGATCACAGCTTCCGTGTAGAGGAAGGCTGTGATCACAGCCCTTCCCCCCTCACAGAACGGAGGTCCGTGTTTACTTACACGGACCTCCGTTCTTTCACTCCAGGGGGGGCATCGCGGGTGGCCGGCGGAGATCGAATCCGCCGCACCCGCTCCCTGGTTCACTGGGCGCGATCTCGCGGCTGCCGTCATATGACGGCGATTCGCGTTACAGAGCCACAAATGCCGGTCGGCGGTCGGCAAGTGGTTAACTGTCAAGTGAGCAGGGGTGCGACGTTGTACCCAAATAAAATTGATGTCCTTTTTTTCCAACAAATAGAGGTTTTGGTGGTATTTGATCAGCTCTGTGGGTTTTATTTTTTGCGCTATAAACAAAAAGAGACCGACAATTTTGAAAAATGTTTTCATCAATTTAGGCCAATATGTATTCTTCTACATATTTTTGGTAAAAAAAGAAAATCCCAATAAGCGTATATTGATTGGTTTGTAGCGTCTACAAACTACAGGATAGATTTATGAACTTTTCATTTTTTTTACTGTCTTTACTGGTAATGACGGCGATCAGCGTTTTTTAGCGGGACTGTGACTTTGCACAAATCTGACCCTAAGTGACACTTTATGGGGACCAGTGACGCCAATACAGTGATCAGTGATACAAAAGATGCACTGATCACTGTATAAATGACACTGGCAGGAAAGGGGTTAACATCAGGGGCGATCAAAGGGTTAACTGTGTTCCCCCAGTGTGTTTTCTACATGTGTGGGGGGATGGACTGACAGGAAGAGCACAGAGAGCGCTGTTCCTGGTTACTAGAAACAGAAAATCTCCATGTTCTCCCCTGTCAGAACGGGGATCTGCCTTGTTTACATAGGCAGATCCCCGCTCTGCCTCTCTGTGAAAGGATTGCGGGTGGCCGGCGGACATTGGGTTGGCTCACCCGCCTTCGGCGGCACACCCACAGTATGTAGTGCACGAAGCAACATACAGGTACGTTGTTTCGCACAAAAGAGCCGCCCTGCCGCAGTATATATGCACTGGGCGGTCTTTAAGTGGTTAACACACGTTACTGCAATGTGCTGGAACAGAGCAGTGTAAATAGTCTCTCACGGCCCATTTAGATTCCTCTGTGTGCATGTGTCAGTGCTGTTCACATTAAACACTACAGATCCGCAATATAGCCAAAAGATGGCTACAGAGCGGATCTGAATTGCTGGGAGGGCGTCCATGGACATCCTCCCCTTTGAGCGCGCACTCACAGCCGCCGCGGCACGCTCTTGCCACCCGCTGTGTGGCTGTGCCCGCGGGTCAGGCCGACTCAATGTTCCCCCTACCATCGATCGGCTAGTAGAGAGGCAGAGCGGGAAACCGCCAATGTAAACATGGCGGTTCCCCATTCTGTGAGGGGGGACATGATGAGATCTGTTATGTCCCTGCCAGCCCAGCCCCCACACAGTTAGAACACAATGAGGGAACACATTTAACCCCTTGATCGCCCCCTTAATGTTAACCCCTTCCCTGTCAGTGACATTTACACTGTAATCAGTGGATATTTCAATTTCTGATCGCTGTATAAATGTCAGTGGTCCCAAAAAAGTGTCAAAAATGTCCGACATGTCCGTTGCAATATCGCAGTCCTGATAAAAATCACAGATCGCCGCCAATACTAGTGAAAATAAATATCAATTCCCATCATTTGTAGACGCAACAACTTTTGAGCAAACCAATCAATATACGCCGATTGCGATTTTTTTAATACCAAAAATATGTAGAAGTATATATATCGGCTTGAACTGATGAATAATTTTTTTTTTTTTAGATATTTTTTTGGGATATTTATTATAGCAAAAAGTAAAAAATGTTGCAAGAAAAATTTTTGCTTGCAGATGGTGTAAATTTATTCTCTTTTTGTTTATAGCGCAAAAAATAAAAAGCGCAGAGGTGATCCAATACCAACAAAAGAAAGCTCTATTTGTAGGGAAAAAAGGAAGTTAATTTTGCTTGGGTACAAAGTCGCACGACTGCGCAATTGTCAGTTAAAACTACGCAGTGCCGAATCGCAAAAAATGGCCTGGTCAGGAAGGGGGTAAATCCTTCCAGGACTGAAATGGTTAATATAAAATGATTCACTAGGTAACGTTTTTGTTGCCTTAGATTTGGCCTCTGCTCAGAAATAATGGGGTGGATTTACCAAAGGCAAATAGACTGTGAACTTTGGAAGTGCAGTTGCACTCATTTTCCTCAGCACTTAGTGAATGTGCTGAAAAGTCAATTTGCAAAGAATACCCAATCAGGTGCAAGAAAAATAAAAAAACAAACTGCATTTTTTGCTTGCAGATGATGGAAATTCATTCTCCTTTTATTTATAGCGCAAAAAATAAAAAACACAGAGGTGATCCAATACCAACAAAAGAAAGCTCTATTTGTGGGAAAAAAATGAAGTTAATTTTGTTTGGGTACAACGTCCCACGACCAATTGTCAGTTAAAGGGACGCAGTGCCAAATCGTAAAAAGTTCTCTTGTCAGGAAGGGGGTAAATCCCCCCAGGGCTGAAGTGGTTAAGACACGTTGCACATGACTCTGACACAAATGTGTTGCAGGTCCATGTGTTCTGTGTATTTTTGGTGTTACATGTCAGCAAAGGTAAAATATGTGAGCATAATAACAGAAGAGTGAAGATTAAGGAGAATTTTGCTTTCATTTTTTGATTTTGATGCCCTATAAAAGTCATATAGGAAATAATCATTTTCTTTGCTCTTCTTTTTCAGATCACGACTTGCAGAATGTTTCCAAAATTCTCATTTCTCCTGATATTTGCAGTTGTTTTGGGTCTCACCCATAAGTCCCTATGTCAAGACTTTGAAACATTTCAGAAGAAGCACCTGACGACCGAGCAGAAATTTAACTGTGATAAAATGATGCCATTAGCCCCGTTCAACTGCAAGTCCACTAACTCCTTCATCTATTCACGTCCTGGGTCAGTGAAGGCCCTCTGTAAAGGAGTTAAAGGCCCCAAAAACGAGTTAAGTCGTGATAAGTTTACTATCTATGAGTGCAAGGAAAAAAAGCATTGCACATATAAAAAAAACACCTTTTCTGCTAAAATTTGTATAACATGTGAGAATGAAGCTCCGGTACATTTTGCCAATACCGAGCGCTGCTAGAAACAAGTTTGACAACAGGGATGAGATAAGCAGCTGCAAGAAAACATATTGAGGGGGATTTACTAAAGACAAATAGACTGTGTGCTTTCGAAGTGCAGTTGCACAAATTTTCCCCAGAGCTTAGTGAATGTGGTGAAGCTCCGCTGATTTCCATCATCTGCAAGCAAAAAATGCAGTTTGTTTTTTATTTTGCTTGCATCTGATTGGGTATTCTTTGCAAAGTGACTTTGGAGCACATTCACTAAGTTCTGAGGAAAATGAGTGCAACTGCACTTCCAAAGTTCACAGTCTATTAGCCTTTGGTAAATCCACCCCATTATTTCTGAGCAGAGGCCAAATCTAAGGCAACAAAAAGTTTACCTAGCGAATCATTTTATATTAACCACTTCAGCCATGGAAGGATTTACCCCTTCCTGACTAGGACATTTTTTGCGATACGGTACTGCGAAGCTTTAACTGACAATTGCGCAGTCGTGTGACGCTGCACCAAACAAAATTGATGTCCTTTTTTCCTCCAGAAATAGAGTTTAAAAGATTGCAATAGGCGTATATTGATTGGCTTGCGCAAAAGTCATTGCACCTACAAACTATAGGATAGATTTAGGGACTTTTTAAAAAAAAAATTACTGGTAATGGCAGCAATCTGCGATTTTTAGCGGGACTGCGACATTGCGGCGGACAAATCTGACCCCAAATTACACTTTTTGTGGACCACTGACATTATTACATTGATCAGTGCTATAAAAATGCAGTGATCAATGTAAAAATGACACTGGCAGGGAAGGGGTTAACTCTAGGGGGTGCTCAAGGGGTTAACTGTGTTCTAACTGTAGGGGGGATGGGCTTGCAGGGACATGGCAGAGATCACTGTTTCCGATTACTGGGAACAGAAGATCTCTGCCATGTCATCTGGCAGAACGGGAATATGCTTTGTTTACATAGGCAGATCCTCATTCTGCTTCTGTAAAAGGCGATCGCAGGTCACCAGCAGACATTGGACCCGGTGGCGTGCGCACACCCCCTATCGCTCGTGCACCAACTGCTGTACAGCTACGGCAATTTGCACAGGAGATCCGACCTGCCGCCATCAAACGACGGCGGCTGGTCGGCAAGTGATTAATTGAAGATAATCTTTCTTTCAATTCCTAAAATATTGTAATCAAAAAGAAATACACATAAACTCTGTATTACACACAGCAGCAGAAGTTAAAGTAGTTTTAAACTTAAAAGGTGTTTTACCTTAAAGTGGAAGTAAACTTCCATCACTAAATTTTACCTATAGATAAGCCTTATTATAGGCTTACCTATAGGTAAAAATCATGCATGGGAGTTTACTCCCAGTTTAACACTGGTGAGGTGGGATGACGTCACACGTCGAGGGCCCACTGACACACGGGAGACAGGCAGATGTCCACGCATGCACGAAGACATATGTGGGCTGAAGTTGGGACAGGACAATCGGAAGAGAAAGGTGGAAACATCCATTCCACGCCACATGCCTAAAGAAGCCACCCATCATAAAAAGTTAATAGATGGGTGGCCCCATGCATCAAGTTACAGCCAACCACACCACTCCCAAAGGAGGGCGACCCCCAGGGGACCCGACGGGAACAGCAACCAGCTATCACAATATTACACAAAAGTATAGAGAAATATTGTGGGTATTAACAACCAAATGGTAAAAAGGGTTCATAAACCAGAAAACTGATAATGGCAAGACATACACAGATCCTGAACATTAAATATACAAATGTCATAATACAATTTGGAATAAACAGGATTCGTTATACAGCATTCAGTTATTGAATATGTACTCAGGTATACACGTCCATAAAGGCCATTATATGGATATGTTAACAGGGCCTAGATATCGGTTTTATTTTTCCATACCCCCTGATACAAACCCCTAGGAAGGGTTTGAAGCAGACCAAGTCTTTTAAACCCGGGGGAGAAG
Source organism: Glandirana rugosa (assembly GCA_018402905.1). Lineage (NCBI taxonomy): Eukaryota > Metazoa > Chordata > Amphibia > Anura > Ranidae > Glandirana > Glandirana rugosa. Next base: position 104,751 of record BLSH010172674.1, read on the forward strand.
TTGCCGTTAATTTATATATCCACTTGAGCTCATGCTGTAATACAATCTTATTCCAATCCCCCCTCTTTTGTTGGGATGAATACGGTCTAAGGCCAAAAAGGTGAACTTGGGGAATATACGTCCTTGTACCGTGCAACGTGCCTACCCAAGGGGAGGTCAGAGTCGCACGTCTTCATGCTCAGTACACGTATGTACATTCTTTTTCGAAATTCCTGTTTCATTTTTCTGACATAAAAACATCCGCATTCACATGTCAATAGGTATACAATGCCTACGGTTTTACAATTGGCATAGTGATGTTGATGAAATGCACTACCATTGGGTAATCTGATGTTTTTGTTGGTATATATGAATTGGCAGTAGGAGTAACCCCCACAGTTGAAAGTACCCAAATGTTTGCATGGTTCATTTCTTTCTGTTCCTTTGAATTCACTTTGGACTTATTTGTCGCCGACAGATCTAGTATGTCAATACGTAAGTCTGGGTCTGTCAGAGACAAATGGACTCACTGAGGATCTGAACTCTGAATTGCCAATATCGTTTAATGTTTTGAAGCTGTGTGTGCTGATTAGAGAATTGATATAGAATTTGATAGAATTAGAATATATAAGAGACCTTATGCACTACCACTTTCAACAAGTTGTTAGATAATATTCAAATGATAGTAATTAAAAAAAGCTGCTCATAATGTTCAGTGTGTCCCCACATATACAAACAAAGATATAATTCTTATGTTGTAGTGCTTTACTTTAATGTGACTAGTGCTTAATGGTAATGAATAAACATATAATTGTATTAATTTATATGTTACATTAAATCACCAATCCTTATATAATATTGCTTGTATGTTGTATATCATACTCAATAAACATACGTAAAATGTCATTGTGTCCTAATGTGTCAATATTCCATCAATTAGATGAATTAAATACAATTACTTCTCTTGAGTAGCTTTGGGTAAATGTGCAAAAAAATTATAACACATTCATAAAAATCTCCAGATTCAATGAATACATTTTCCAAATGACCCTGTTGGGTGAAAAATCACAAGTTACCAGTGCTACAGAGGGTAAAATAATATGCATATAACAACTGTATGAATCAATTTTTCAACATAAAATTTTAAGATAACCCCTCTTAGTGATGAATCCAAATCACCAGTGCTACAAGAACTCGGCAAATGTGCAAATAAGCAATTAAATAAATGGAGTCATTTCATACAGCAATAAAATAAAAATACATAATTTCTAAAGTGATCCTACTGGGTGGTGCATCCAAATCACCAGTGCTTCAAAAAAATTGTGCAAATGAGCAAAAAAACAAATAAACAAATTTCATATATAAATAAATTAATAGAGTAGCAGTATACAATCCATTTCAGTGCTTAAATTCCCGTAATCAGGTGTCCATAAATAAGTGAACCAAAGTCCAGTGATGATAAAGTGCATATAAGATAAGCTTTTTGTGTGATGTGGGTGGTCGCACTTCCATACACGATCTGAAATCAACACTCTGTACTCAGCTCACCTCACATTTAGACCATACAGGTCTAGCAGCATTTGGTAGCAAGTAATTCCTCTCTGTGGCTCACTGTATACTCTCTGGTCAGCAGTGCCAATATGTAATGAATATAATCCTCATAGTGTAGTATTTTTATAAAAAGGTTTTATCAAAAAGTAGTAACTCACATATAACAAACAATATTTGTCATAGATAAATCCGCAGTGCGGAAATCAATACACAAATCTTCCAGTCTCGGCCATGACCAAAAGTGACGTCACCCGGCTCCTCCCGATGTGTTGCGCCACAAAACATGTGACTTAATCAGGGGTGGATCGGGTGGGTGATAGGTTGCATTTCCATAACCTTTTGTTTTTACATATAGTAAATGGTGTTAATGGTAACTGCTCACTGGTTAGATGAAGTGAAATAGTGTTAATTGTTGCATGATCTGTGACATCCACTAGATGTCACTAGTTAGCCATCCATTGTCTGATATAATTTTATATATTTCTACACATTACGTCTATGTCTGCCATTTATACTTATATATTGGGGTCTTAGGAATTTTAAACAATCATAATTATCGGTATTTTCATGCTATATCCATGTTTCTATATTAGCACCTTTATGTCCTTCATTCTTTATTTCTTTTTTAATTTTTTACAATGTTATACAGGATCTCACAAAAGTGAGTACACCCCTCACATTTTTGCAAATATTTTATTCTATCTTTTCATGTGACAACACTGAAGAAATAACACTTTGCTACAATGTAAAGTAGTGAGTGTACAGCTTGTATAACAGTGTAAATTTGCTGAAAAAAATACTCAACACACAGACATTAATGTCTAAACCCCTGGCAACAAAAGTGAATACACCCCTAAGTGAAAATGTCCAAATTGGGCCCAATTAGCCATTTTTCCTCCCCGGTGTCATGTGACTTGTTAGTGTTACAAAGTCACAGGTATGAATGGGGAGCAGGTGTGTTAAATTTGGGGTTGTCACTCTCACACTCTCATACTGGTCACTGGAAGTTCAACATGGCACCTCATGGCAAAGAATTCTCTGAGGATCTGAAAAAAAGGATTGTTGCTCCACATAAAGATGGCCTAGGCTATAAGAAGATTGCCAAGACCCTGAAACTGTGCTGCAGCACGGTGCCAAGACCATACAGCAGTTTAACAGGACAGGTTCCACTCAGAACAGGCCTCCCATGGTCGACCAAAGAAGTTGAGTGCACATGCTTAGCGTCATATCCAGAGATTGTCTTTGGGAAATAGACGTATGAGTGCTGCCAGCATTGCTGCAGAGGTTGAAGGGGTGGGGGCCAGCCTGTCAGTGCTCAGACCATAAGCCGCACACTGCATCAAATTGGTCTGCATGTCTGTTGTTCTAGAAGGAAGCCTCTTCTAAAGATGATGCACAAGAAAGCCTGCAAACAGTTTGCTGAAGACATGCAAACTAAGGACATGGATTACTGGAACCATGTCCTGTGGTCTGAAAAGACCAAGATAAATTTATTTGGTTCAGATGGTGTCAAGCGTGTGTGGCAGCAGCCAGGTGAGGAGTACAAAGACAAGTGTGTCTTGCCTACAGTCAGGCATGGTGGTGGGAGTGTCATGGTCTGGGGCTATACATGAGTGCTGCCGGCTGGGCACTGGGGAGCTACAGTTCATTGAGGGAACCATGAATTCCACACCATGAAAGACTCTGCGCAAGTTAGTACATATGATTGGTCCTTGTCAATTCATTCAAATTTATACAGCACAAGAAGATCTTCCAGCTCTCCAAACAGCATGAGGGATGCTCTTCAACTATTAACCACTTGCCCTCCGGAAGATTTACCCAAATAAAATGTATGTCCTTTTTTCCCACAAATAGAGCTTTCTTTTGGTGGTATTTGATCACCTCTGCATTTTTTATTTTTTGCACTATAAAAAACAAAAACATTTTTATAAAACATATCCAACTAAAAAATTAAAAAAAATCAAACGTCTTCATAAATTTAGGCCAATATGTATTCTGCTACATATTTTTGGTACAAAAATCCCAATAAGCGCATTATGATTGGTTTGCGCAAAAGTTATAGTGTTTACAAACTATGGGATATATTTATTGATTTTTATTTATATTTTACTAGTAATGGCGGTGATCAGTGACTTATAGCAGTACTGCAATATTGCAGTGGATATTCTGACACTAACTGACACTTTTTGGGAGCCAGTGACGCTAATACAGTGATCAGTGCTACAAATATGCACTGTCACTGTACTAATAACACTGGCTGGGAAGGGGTTAAACATCTAGGGTGATCAAAGGGTTAACAGTGTGCCTAACCAGTATTTTACTATACTGTGTGAGGTGCTTTTTCTAGGGGAAGAGATGGAAATATTCCCTGCTTTGCAGGGACACAAACTCAATCCCTTCCCACCTGTCAGAACAGGGATCTTCCTTGTTTACATAGGCAGATCACAGTCCTGACTCGCTGCCTGACTGTCTGCATGAGCCAGAGGACATTGAGTACCTGGCACCCTCCCATAGGCTTCTACTGTGTGTAATCACAGTGGAAGCGAGCTGTCAATGGCGTGTACGCAGGCTCCCTACTCGGAAGTGTGGGATCACATGTATATACTGTACATGATCCAGCGCACAGCTGCCGCCCTGTAGCAGTAAAACTACTATAGGGAGGACGTTAAGTGGTTAAACAATAAAACAGAAAAGAGAGTGTACCAATATTATTAATTAACTAAAACAACTTTAATAGTAAAAATCTAAATTGCACTTACATGCCGTAGCAGTGACGGCCCTTCCATTAGGGGCACACGGGCGACGCTGCTTCTATTCGTGCATCCGGCCCCCTAATCTACATCCAGGTAGCCGGACGCATGGATTCCAATGGGTTTTTTGGGCCAGAGGCTTTAATAGGCTTCAAAAAAGGATGGGCTTTGGGCACAGAGCAATGCGACTGACCAACTGACCGATCCCCGTGGCTGGGCTCTGGGGGGGCAGAGTGGGGTGCATTGGGGGCATGGCCTGGTCAAAGTCCAGTGTGAGGTTGCCACTCCATTCACTGCAGTAGGGCACCATACATGTGTGACTTCCAGGGGCCACCCTCCCTTTCTTAAACCACGAGGGGGATTGGTGGATGTGGATGACCTGACCGACCGAGGGGTGGCTATGGGTGCGTTGTGTGCCGCCCTCCCCAAAAAAAAGAACACCAGCTGCCACTGTGGAATGGGAATAGGTTGCGCACGTCAATGGTCTTGCTGATCGTGGGACAGCAGACACTGGGGCCAACTGTACCGCCAATTCAATAAAACTCTTCTGCGAGTCTGTCCACCTGGACCTGGGAAACGGTGACAGCTGACCATGCATTACGCTTCAAAGCAAAGTGATCTGTCATCTTTGGCTGCTCTATGGGGACAGACTTATAGCAGTACCACTCCGCCTAGACTTCTGGACAACTGACAGTACAACTGGTTTCAGTGTCTGGTGTGCAATGATCAACAAAGTCGTTGTTATGCTGAAACTATTCCCACTCCATGTAAGTGCATTTTATATCTTTAAGTGGTATCATTTCTTTATCCCACAGAAATCTATTCATACTGTGAAAGGGTTAATTGCCCCAAGGCCAAAATTCTCAAGTCCTCCCCTGTTATTTTAGTTCTCTGACTGGCACCCAGAAAAAGTGACCCTAATTATTCCATGATTAAGTGCTATGTTCAGTATATTTGAAGGGTCTACAATGCAGGCAAGAATCTTCCAGGACCCTCTGCTTACCAATGTTTCCCCTCCTAAACCCAGAACTATGTTGGCAATTAAAATAATGAAAGAAATTGAAATGCCGCTATTCATATGAAAGATAAGAAAGGATCCTGTGGGGCGTGGCTTGACGCGGTGAGAGATGGCCGCCTGAAATCGGAGCTCCGGAGCCGACAGTGATCTCCCTAAGCCAGGCGACTTCCAAACCCTGCAGGATGGGAAGAATCACCAAGAGTACTTCCCAGAAAAAGTACCCTAGTACTCCTGGGAACCTCTAAAAGCAGGCAGATCGCCAACATTTTCAAAGCACAGCCGCAAAGAAAAAGGAGCGTGGCGGGGGCCAAGATGGCGCAAGCTCAGAGACACGAGGAGAAAGACGACTTTGATGAGGAGTCCCTGTCGACCTCAGACGAACTGGTAAGAGACCCCACTCCACCAGATCATCCCCTCACTTATACGAACATGATGGAGATTGCAGCAGACATTAAAAGTTCCTTCTCTGCAGCCATTACCGACCTGAAAGCAGACATTACCTTAAAGAACCAAATGGTGGCAGGGAAGAAAGCAGGGAGACACAGGGAGAAAGTGATTAAGAGACTTTAAGAAGTCTCTATCTCTCATAAACAGCATTTAATTGCATCAAACAGACATTTAGAAGATATTGATAACCGTGGTCGAAGACACAACATAAGGGTTAGAGGGATCCCTGAATCTGTAACAAATGAACAAATCAAACCAGCCCTCTGCGCCATTTTCCATAATCTATTGGAGAGGCAGCAAGGATCCCCCATAGAATTTGATAGAGCGCACAGAGCCCTGAGACCAAAGGCTCCTGACCCTGCATCTCCCAGAGACATTATATGCTGCATCACAAGCTTCTCACCGAAGGAAGAAATACTTTATAAAGCCAGACAGAACGACCAGGTGCTTTTCAATGATCAGGCTATACAGCTATTCCAGGATTTATTGCCCATAACTCTTAAAAACAGGAGGGCTGTCAGACCTATCCTGGATGTCATGAAAGAAAAGGGAATGCCATATCGCTGGAAGTTTCCCTTCGCTGTCCGAGCGACTTTTAATGGCAAACAATATTTCCTACGCACCCGGATGACCTAGCTAACTTCTGCAATAATATTCAGGTGGACCTGATAGATTTACCTGAATGGTATCAGGAATTTCGTCTCCCTCCCACGGTGGCCTTAAACCAAATATCTGAGTGATGCTCGCCAGCTAAATCCCCCTATGTGAAAGGGAGAAAGAAACAAAATCTTATGACACCACCTCACAAATCCCCCAGGTCAAGAGAAATACGATAATCTGCACCAGGTTAATATTCTTAACGCTTTGCAACTTCCCGTTCTTTTTCTTTTTTTATCTGTTTGGAATGTTCGTTGTTTGGGTGTATAGACTTAAACACCTGCCCAGCTATTTTTGTTTTATTACAATGAATATAACCCTCTAATGCTACAAATCACTCCTGGAGGCAAGACCATTTTTTACTGCTTCCGGTCATCAGATGGCACTGTTGGATCATAAATGCTCAGAATTGGAATCTCACTTTCTCAAAAAGCAATAGTGACTAGTGTTGAGCGAACCCGGACTGTAACGTTCGGGTGTCCATGGCACGGACCCGGACCCGGACATTTCAAAAATCGTTCGGGTTCGGTCCGGTGTTCTGCTATTTTACTCCACGTGTTGAGAAGCTGCAGGGCAGCCAATCAACAAGCGTTTCACTGGTTTGCCCTTAGAAGCCATCACAGCCATGCCTACTAATGGCATGGCTGTGATTGGCCAGTGCAACATGTGACCCAGCCTCTTTATAAGCTGGAGTCACAGTGCTGCAGTCACATGCTCCTTGGGTTAGTGTAGGGAAAGGAAGCTGACTGCGTGAGGGAGAGATTTGAGACATTTTAAGACCTGATCCTGCATCCTGAGATAGATTACTTTACTACTGCTGTCTGTGCTGTTGCTCTGAGTACAGATAGCAGAAATTAGAGATTTCACATACCACTGCTTTGAGTTGCAGATCAAACTC
>BLSH010172674.1:115414-147012 GCA_018402905.1 Glandirana rugosa
AAAAAACCATGTTGGCTACCTCCTCCTACTCCTCTACCACCGCCACTTCCACCTACACTGCCACGGTCACGGCCTAGACAACCTCTAGGCTCCTACTCCACATCCACCCCCTTCCCATTTTTTTACTTGATTTTAATTTATTTTCCCTATACCCATTTATTTGTAGGGCACTTGCCCTAGTTTGAAGATGATTTTAGAACAGTTATATGGCTTCTACCGTTAATTAATACTTTTCAGACACAGTTTGAAGATGATCCACATTCACCTCCATTTTTGCTTTTTTTATGTTTTTATTTTTTTTTAAATATTTAAAGTTATTTCCCTGTCCCCATTTTTTTTGTAGGGCACTTGCCCTACCCTTACCCCCATTTTCCTTCCTTTTGCAGACCTCTAGGACTTGCCAGGACTTTGTTACAGCCATTTTTGTGCCTAAAAGTTCGGGTCCCCATTGATTTCAATGGGATTCATTGTCCGTTCGATCGTTCGGGTTCCATCCGGACCCAGACTTTGTCCCGAAGTTCGGATGGACCAGCAGAACCCGAACGTCCAGGTGTTCGCTCAACTCTAATAGTGACTCTTATACACGGGACCTGTAACCCATACTGTGAACTAATGCTAAGAGAACAGTATGACCCTAACCACAAACTAAATATAAGTGCCTTGCAAGTCACTGTTCTTCATATTTAATGCAGAAACGTGTTTCATTTAATAGTTTTACAGGTTGCAAGATAAGAAGCCTATTGCCCATGAAAATGCTTTCGACCAAGAACTTTCGCAGATAAAGGAAGTACCATTCCACCAACTACAGCATACAGTTGGGTGACCAGACATCCCCGTTTTCAGGGGACAGTCCCTGGATTGAGGACACTGTCCCCGGACCAAATCTGTCCCCGGTTTTGTCCCCTGATTGGATTTGAACCGGAGCCCAAGCCATTTCAAAGACAGTCAGTGCAGAATTTAAAAAAAAATCTGAATTACACACTTCCACTCTGCTCCTACTAGTTTAGGGGGGGGTGGGTTGTAATTCCTGCTCGCATGTTACTCCTGGCCAGCTGCCTGCCTGACTATCTTCCTCAGCTCAGGTACACTCCCCACCCAGGAGTAGCCGGGGCCTGAAGAGAGGCTGTGAGGCGGGCAGTGGCAGTGACAGGCAGAGAAAGGCAGCTGAGCTCAGCTGATAGTGTCCAGCAGCAGGCGCGGGGGGAAGCAGATCTGTTCGTGGGGTAGCCAGTGCCTTCAAGGCTTCAACACAGGTGTGCTTTGGGGATGTCTGTGAATAGATTACATTGTACTGTGTCTGTCTCTCTGGCATAATGGATGGTGTCATAGCTCACAGGCAGCAGGCATTCTATCATGGCTCTGGCTGGCATTGCACTGCCACAGTGTGTCACATAACATGGCTGCTGGGACAGGGATCTGTGCCTTCCCTTAGTAAAAGCAACCTCCCCCACAGTGAGAAAACACTTGTTAGGCACACATTTAACTCTTTGATTGCTCTAGACATTAACCCCTTCCCAGCCAGTGTCATTCGTACAGTGACAGTGTATATTTTTAGCAATGATCACTTTATTAGTGTCACTGGTTCCCACAAATTGTCGCTGATTGCTGGCAGTACTAGTAAAAATAAAATATGTCCCCGGATTTCATTTTAAAAATCTGGTCACCTTAGCGTACAGAATTGTGAGTACTTAACCCCTTCACAATGTCTTAACAAAGGATAAAGTGCATTTGAGCTCGGGCATTTTCGGGTGTTGTCTTAAAGACTCTAATACTTCATGTTATATTTACACAAAGACGGACACTCACTCATAGGGCCTCAGATACTGGTCTGCCCTATAAAGAACGTCTGTGTGAACTGTACTCGCGGTCTGCGGCACTTCAAGCCAGAGGCGGCTCTAGGCTTTATGAGGCCTTAGGCAAAACTTAGACATGAGGCCCCACTCACGCCCCAAATGGGAAAAATTATTCAACCAATAAAAATCAACTGTATACATTGCATATATTAGGATATATTTGTGCAGCTGCTACTAGCAATGTGTTAAAGTTATAAAACAAGTCAAAAACCATATTTCTCCATTTACATTAAGGTCAGTTTAATATAACACAGCCAGCACAGAGTTCCCCCTTACATCAGAGTCTGCAGAATTCCCCCTTACAGTGCAAGAGGAATGCTGCAGATAATGATGTAAGGGGGGAAACTGCAGACCTTGGTGTAAAGGGGATCTGTGATGTAAGAGGGGGCTCTGATGACCAGAGATAACCTTATATCAGAGTCCACTGCGTTCCCCCTTTACATCAGATTTCCCCTTTACATCACTGTCCAAGGAGTTCCAACTTGCATTTAAAATGGGAACTCTAATGTGGGGGGGACTCTGGAACACCTTCCACAGAGTGAATGCACTAAGGTAAGGGGGGTTACCGATATAAAGGGAAATCTTTATATCAGTGCCCCCTTACCTGACTGTATTCACTCCCCTTACATCTCTGACCCCACCCCCCCTCAGACTGGACTTGCAGCGCTGTCACTGGCCTCCTCTCAGGTGCACCAAGCAGGGCTCAGCCAGATGGCTCTAGTGCCATCCTATAATATCCTCTTTCAGTCCAGACATCTGACTCCTCCCGTAACCCCCATCCTAGTCTCTTTTGTAGGCTTCCCCCCAGAGATTGCAGACATGATTCAAGAGATGGTCAGAGACTACAGACATGATGCAAGAGATGGTCAGAGACTGCAGACATGATACAGGAGATGGTCAGACACTGCAGATATGATACAAGAGATGGCCGGAGACTGCAGATATGATACAGGAGATGGTCAGAGACTGCAGACTTGATACAAGAGATCGTCAGAGACTGCATACATGATACAAGAGATGGTCAGAGATTGCATACATGATACAAGAAATGGTCAGAGACTGCATACATGATACAGGATATGATCAGAGAGTGCATACATGATACAGGAGATGATCAGAGACTGCAGACATGATACAGGAGATAATCAGAGTCTGCAAATATGATACAAGAGATAGCCAGAGACTGAAGATATGATACAAGAGATGGTCAGAGACTACACACATGATACAAGAGATGGTCAGAGACTGCAGATATGACACAGGAGTTGGTCAGAGACTACACACATGATACAGGAGATGGTCAGAGACTGCAGACATGATACAGGAGATGGTCAGAGACTGCAGACATGATACAAGAGATGGCCAGAGATAGCAGATATGATACAAAAGATGGTCAGAGACTGCATAAATGATACAAGAGATGGCCAGAGACTGCAGATATGATACAAGAGATGTTCATAGACTACATACATACTACAGGAGATGGTCAGAGGCTGCAGACATGATACAGGAGATGATCAGAGGCTGCATATGTGTTACATGAGATGGTCAGAGACTGCAGACATGATACAGGAGATGGTCAGAGACTGTAAATATCATACAAGAGATGGCCAGAGACTGCAGATATGATACAAGAGATATTCATAGACTGCATACATACAACAGGAGATGGTCAGAGCCTGCAGACATGATACAAGAGCTGGTCAGAGACTGCAGATATGATACAAGAGATGGTCAGAGACTGCATAAATGATACAAGAGATGGTCAGAGACTGCATACATAATACAGGAGATGATCAGAGACTGCAGACATTATACAGGAGAAGGTCAGAGACTGCAGACATACTACAGGAGAGGGTCATAGACTGTAGACACTATACAGGAGACGGTCGGAGACTGCAGACATTATATAGGAGATGGTCAGAGACTACGGATATGATACAGGAGATAGTCAGAGACTGAAAACATACTACAGGAGACTACAGACATGATATAAGAGATGGTCAGAGACTGGGGACACAAATAGGCAGAAAACGCAGTGCACCTGGGTGAATTGCACAGAATGCACAGCGGGCTCCTATGCGATTCATGGTGTGAACCTACCCTGTGTCCTGGAACCTACACTTGGCTCTGCTAACATGCCTTGAAGGGGGCACTAGTATGGGCAGATGAAACATTTGTCCACATATCTTGTGGGGTGCCTAGAGCCACCCTCTCTGTGACAGAAAGCATCTCTTTGATTTGTGGGGGGGGGGCAGATATGTGCTAGGGGCCCTTTGGGAGAGGACAAGACATGTGCTTGGGGGGTGGATTTCATATCCAAGCCCCCTTGTAACATAAGTCCTGAAGTGCCCCATAGCAGATATCCTCTCCCTCAAATCACTCCAAGTGATCTGTTTGGATGGCATCCCTCCCTCACCCTCTTCTTCGTGCCCCCCTCCTCTGGAAGACTTACTTTTGGAATAGGATTCATTTAGTTTATCACAGCGTTCAGTCTACACAGCACAGTGGTGAGCCTCCTCGAATCCTTCCCCCCCTTCCTTCCTCCTCCGTATAGGAAAATATCCCAGCAGGAGGAGGAGGAGGGGCGGGTTCAGTTCATTTCACTCTGCAGCAGTACACTGTGTGTATAGCAGCTGGGGAGACATGCCGGCTGCTATACAAAGTGGAATCAGCGGCATGTGGGAAAGAAGACCCCCACAGAAGCCGCAGGCATTCCAGGACTCTGATTCGCTGGGGCGCTGGGTCGGGGAATGGATCGGTACCAGCGATTCAGGGAAGTTAAGGGAATTGTTGCAGGCACAGCATGGGCAAATTAGGGGGCCGCGAGGCACCTGGGGGTGCGAGGCCTTAGACGACCGCCTAATTTGCCTAATTGGAGAGCCGCCTCTGCTTCAAGCAATATACTTATTTGAATATCTCTTTCTTTCGAGCCAGCAGAGAGAGGGAGTAAGAACTATTCTTTATTCTACTGTCTTTTTGATTCTTTTTTCTTAATATATGTGCCATAATTAACCCACCATTTTCTTCACTGATAAGCTAAGACAAATTCTACAAGTGGAAAGTATTAATAATGGCAGAGAGGGCGCCAGGATGCATTCTGTTAGGAGGAGACTTTAATATACCACTAAATCCGACAGTCGACACTTCAAATAGGAAAACTTGCATCAATTACAAATTCCTTAAAAGGATTAAAGCATTACTCAAATCACTCACCTTAATAGATACTTGGAAACTTCTTCATCCTTCAGGCAAAGATTTCACCTTTTACTCAGCCACGCACAAACGATATACGAGAATTGATCGCCTATTTATTACACAAAGAGACCTTCCCGACCTTAAGAGAGTTAAAATATGATCTATCAACGTTTCAGACCGTGCCCCAATTTCAATGACTTTAACAGAAAGACAATATCAGGCCAAAAGATTCAATTGGAGACTCAACGCCTCTTTACTGACTGATCCCAATATCCAATCCCAGGTTCAAGACGCATTGAAAAACTACTTTGAAACTCATTGCACCCCTGATGTTTCACCCCTAACTACTTGGGAAGCTCACAAGAGTGTGGTAAGAGGGCTACTCATTAAGTGGGGTTTCAGGAAAAAAAAGAGAAAGAAAACACCATAATTGGTCTCATAAACAAAATAGCCCAACTTGAACTGGCTCATAAACAATCTCCTGCACAAAACCTAGAAGAGACATTATTACTTACTAGAAAGGAACTTCAAAATATTTTAGATTCCAAAGCAAGGAGATCATTATTCTTTAGAAAATCCATTTATTATGAGCATGGGGACAAGGGAGGTCAATTTCTTGCAAAGGCACTAAAAGAAAACAAAACGTTAAGCAACATAAATAGCATAAGCAATATAGATGGCAAATTGATCTATGACTCAGCTGAAATTGCAAAACATTTCCACACATTTTGTAACAACTTGTATAACTTACCCCTCCAGAAGAAGCCAGGGGACTTAGAGGGTAATAGAACTCAACTAATTAAAGATTTTCTTACATATTGCGAAATGCCAAGAATTCACACAACAGACGCCCAAGATCTAAAAAAACCTATAGCCATAGAGGAGGTGAAATCAGCAATTTCCAAATTAAAACCTGGAAAAAGCCCTGGGCCCAATGGATATACGTCCCAATATGACAAACTATTCAAACCCATTCTGTCCGATTCACTGACAAATGCCTTGAACGCAATCACAAAGGACCATAAAGCAGCTAAAGATTTCCTCTTAGCTCACATCACAGCTATTCCCAAACCCGACAAGGACAAAAATGACTGTAGTAATTACAGACCCATTTCCCTCCTAAATTTGGACGTAAAAATCCTAGCGAAAATCATAGCCAACCGAATTAGACCATTCCTTGCACACTTAATAGGACCTGAACAAGTGGGCTTTATGCCCGGACGAGAGGCAAAAGACAATACAATTAAAAGCCTAAACCTAATTCATAAGATGTAACATGACGATTTCGAGGACCTCCTGCTGTCGACAGACGCAGAGAAGGCCTTTGACCATATTGCTTGTGATTGCATGTTCGCCACATGCCAACACATACAGTAGGTCTAGGGAAAAATATGATGGCTTGGGTGAAGTCTTTGTATAAGCAACCCTACTGCCAGAGTCAAAATCAATGACACTTATTCGGAACCTATAGAAATTAGAAATGATACCAGACAAGGTTGTCCCCTATCACCATTATTATTTATATTGGCACTCGAACCCTTAATTAGGACATTAAACCGCCACCCCGCAATTCATGGCATCCAAACGGAAAAAAGACTTTATAAATTAGCTGCGTACGCTGATGATCTTCTCTTTTACATTACTCAACCCCACATCTCGATACCCAATCTGAATAAAGTTTTTCAAACATTCAAGTTCTTTCAAACTTTAAGATAAACAACAAAAAATCAGAAGCATTGGGAATAACTCTCTCCGATAAACTGGAAAAACTGACAATAAGTAACTGTCTGTATAAATGGCAAAAGTAGTATTTGAGATACCTGGGCATACACCTAACTCCTAAGTTGGATTCTCTCTACGAGCAAAACTTTGTACCACTGCTTAAAAAGATAGAAACAGACTTAAAGAGCTGGAACAATAAATTCTTCTCATGGTTCCTGAAGATGCCCAGACTGCTGTACTTACTTCACACACTCCCTATTGAGCTACCAGACTCTTTTTTCAGACAATTAACAACAACACAAAGAAATTTCCTATGGGCCAATAAAAGACCCCGCATACAATTGAAGATTTTACAATTTCCTAAACCCAAAAGTGGCATCTGACTAACGGACTTTAGGAATTATCAGGCGACACACCTGACTAGAATCATTGACTGGCACTGCCATAATCAAAATAAAGACTGAGTGGATCTAGAAAGATCAGGACAGCTCTTCCTACGCAATATCTGCTCTGGTCAGACATGTCCAGGTACCCATTAAAAATTAAAAAACACCCACTGATCAACACAACACTAAAAGTATTCCACAAAATCATATCTAAGTACAAACTATCTACTAACCCTAGCCCTCTCACAGCAATTACCAACAACCCTGACCCCCCTCCCCCCAGGCATAGGCAATAATTGCCTCCCTGGGAGCTCAAAAAAAACACCCCTTTCTGGTATATCACTGTTTTCACAAGAACCAATTCAAATCTCACAAGAACTTACAACAAAACCTTGCTAAAGGTTCATTCACTCCATGGCTATACTATCAAATACACAATTTTGTAGTCAATAGCAAAAAAAAAACATTTATGATGAGACTCCTTACTGAATTTGAACACATTTGCTATGATCAGAAACCTCTTAGGGGAGCTACCTCACTCATGTACAGCTGGATATCACAACCGATGGCTGATTCACGGGACAATTATAAAAGAACTTGGGAGAGGGAGCTCGGCATTCATATATCTTCCAAACAATGGGAGAAAGGCTGTGTTTTTACACATAAATGCTCTTTTAGCACACGCATGCAAGAGGTCTCCTACAAAATACGAACTCAGTGGTGCCTAACCTCTACATAGAGGGTCGGCATTAAGGTCGGATGTCTGCTGGAGGTGTAGTGAGGAAAGAGGTTCCTTTTTACACTTATGGTGGTCCTGCAAAAACATGAAAAATTTTTGGACCCATATCTCAAAATGTACAAGAGTTATCACGAACTCGCACCTGAGCTTAGATGCCGCCTGCTGTCTGTTACCCGTAAATAATCTATCTTATAAAAGATACAAAAACTTGATAGTACGACACCTACTTAATGCAGGCAAAATTCTGATAGCACTACATTGGAACACAAAAAAGATTCCTTCAATTAAAGAGTGACTTCTGAAAGCCAAAGCAATTCATGACATGGAAGAAATTATAGCGATTAAAAGAGAAGACTCTCTCCAATTTCATAAAAGATGGAGACCTTGGTTTCTTTTCACCCAGTCAGCACTGTTTGAAAAAGTGTGCTCTTGAGATCACTCCACTTGCTAGTTCAAGCCACGACAACGTAACAAACTGAGAAATATCTTGTTCTTTTTTTTTTTTGATTATCCTTTACTTTGTCATTCGATTCTACCACTATACTGATAAACCTTCCCTAGCATAAATACACATAAATTGTTAGCCAAATATTAATAATTTACACTATCTTATATATACGAATTTTTAACGCAATGTTAAATATATATTCTGACCTTGACCATGTATCCTGTTTGTAGCAATCAAAGTATACATATACTTATTTTCAAACCTTTATGCTATACTTGTAACCACCTTGTTCTCATTATGTATTACTCTCCTGTTGATTTAGGATTTGATTGGTCTGTGTTAGATTTGGAGAGTACAAACAAAATATTGTGAAAGGGAAATTTTAATTTTGGTTATTGTTAGAGAAGGAATCTTCTACCAGTGGATTCTGGCTATTTCCGCGGTGGTGCGCACGCTTGTGCACGTTCGCGCGCGTCCGTGCGCGCGCACGCGCTGGAAACTGCGCTAAACGGTGCCATTTCAGCCCTGTGATCCCAGCAACAAGTGCTGCTCATTCTACAGCGTCCGTGACCTGTGAGCCCCAGCTCCTACTATCTGTTCCTGTGTTTGTTCTGCTTCCTGTTGACCCGCCTTGTCCTGACCTGCTGTTCCGCTGCCTGCACCGACCCCGGCTATCCATGACCATCCGATTGTCTGCTCCCTTGTACTTCTGCTGCCCGCCCATTGATGAACCTTGCTTGAACTTGACTACCCGTTTCCCTGATCCTTTTGTACCTTTCAGCCTGCCTGTTGCCGACCCAGCCTGCATGACCACCCTTCTACCTGCACGTCCATCTGGAGCATCACTACATCATCAGTGACCATCCAGCCCTCGTGCCATCCCGCACTCTTGGACCTCTGTCCACTCTACCAGGGGTCCTTGAATCGGGTGCGCAAGAGCGGTTGTTCCCTTCACAAGACAGACTCCTCCACCAGGTTCGTGACAGAAACGAGCAGCCATGACTGAGGCTGTGCAGGGAACCCGCTCCGCCATGGATGACTTGTGCGCACACCTTGTGGGCCTTACCCAAGCCGTCAAAAACCTGCAAGAGGGGTACATCCGATTGGAAGAGCGGGTACAGGAGCTCTCCGCCGCTCCAGCCTCCGGTGCTGCAGCAACCCGTACCATTGTGGCCCTGCTCACGGAACCTAAGGTCCTGCTGCCGGATAAGTTCTCCGGGGACCAACGCAAGTTCCGAGTCTTCCGGAGTGCATGTGACTTGTATCTGGGACTGCAGCAACGTACGTTCTCTCTGGAGAGCAGCAAAGTAGGATTCATTATTTCCCTGCTGCAGGGCGAACCCCAGGCATGGGCCCTCAGACTGTGGGAGCAGAACGCCCCTGAGGTCGCCACCGCTGCAACCTTCTTCCAGGCCACGGCGCAGTTGTATGAAGACCCCTACTTGGCTGCCACTGCGGAGGCTACTGTGCACAACCTTCAGCAGGGCCGCCGCCCAGTGGAGGACTATGCCGCTGAGTTTCGGCGCTGGATCTCAAATACAACCTGGGGCAGCGCGGCTCTCCTGTTTCAGTTCCGCATGGGACTTTCGGAACCCCTGAAGGATGAGCTGGTGCGAGTGGGGATCCCCAAGACCTTGGAGGAGCTGATCACCCTGGCCATCTCCATTGATCGGCGCCTCAGAGAGCGCCACGCATAAAGGTCTTCTGGGCAGTTACGCCCCACCTGGATGCTTCCTCGGGTTCCCAGCTATCCGACTCTGCCTGCCTTCCACCCGACATCCTCCTCCTCCTCTCCGCAGGACACTTCCGAGCCCATGCAGATTGGGTTGCTTCGGCCTTCCCTCAGTACCGAGGAAAGACAACGCCGGTACCAGCTGAACCTCTGCCTCTACTGCGGTGAGCCCGGTCACATGGTCAGGACGTGCCCCGCTAAGCGTGGTAAGTGCTTGACCGACGTCTCTAATGACCTGTCTAAGTCTCCAAGTTCTCCTGCTCACCTCACCATTCTCCTCCCTTTACAGCTTCTCGGAGGGATTATCACAGTTCCAGCAATCCTTGACTCCGGGGCGTGCAGCTGTTTCATTGATCTAGACTTTGCTGCACAGCACCATATTCCCCTGCAACCCAAGACACACAAGTTGGTGATCTGTTTGGCCAATGGGTCGCACATAAAATCCGGGACTGTTACTCACGAGACGGCCCCTCTCCTTTCTACCACTCTGGATGGTCACGAAGAACGTCTGCGGTTGGATGCCATTGATCTCCTCTTTGTCCCATCATCTTGGGACTGCCCTGGTTCCAGGCACATAACCCTAACATAGACTGGACCACCGGAACCGTCCGCTTCCAGTCGCCCTATTCCCGCCAGCATTGCCTGAACCCCAGAGGTGGAACTGTTCCCTCACTCCTCAGCCTGGATATTGAAACGGAACCCGACATTCGGACACTCCTTCCTCTGGCTTATCACTCATTCCTGCACATTTTTAGCAAGAAGGGGGCTGATAACCTCCCGCTGCATAGGCCCTACGACTGCCCCATCGAATTATTGCCTGGGGCAGAAGTGCCCTTTGGGAGGATTTACCCCCTCTCCGAGCCTGAACTAGCGGCCCTCAAGTCCTACCTGGACAAAAACACCAAGAAGGGGTTTATCCGACCATCTACGTCTCCGTCTGGAGCCGGTATCTTCTTTGTGGAGAAGAAGGACCACTCGATCTGGCCGTGCATAGACTACAGCGAGCTTAACCGGGTGACTAATAAAAATCGGTACCCTCTGCCCTTAGTTCTGGAACTCTTCCAGCAGCTGGGGGCAGCAACCATCTTTACTAAGCATATAACCTCATTAGTATCCGGGAAGGAGACGAATGGAAGACAGCGTTCCGCACCCGTTTTGGGCACTATGAATATTTGGTGATGCCCTTTGGCCTATGTAATGCCCCAGCGACATTCCAACACTTCATCAATGACGTGTTCCGGGATTTCCTTGACCTTTTTGTAATCATATTTGGACGACATCCTGATCTTCTCTGCTTTCTTGGAAGAACATCGCACGCATGTCACCAAGGTTCTGGGGCAGCTACGGCAGCATGGCTTGTACGCCAAAGCAGAGAAGTGCTCTTTTGAACAGCCTAGCATGCACTTCCTAGGTCTGATCATCTCCACAACGGGCATTCATATGGACCCCCAAAAAGTCTCCACTATCCTGGAGTGGCCCGCACCAGCAGACAGAAAAGGAGTTCAAAGATTTGTGGGCTTCGCAAATTTCTATAGGAAGTTCATAAAAGGATTCTCTGCCATCGTGGAACCTATCACACAACTTACCAAGCAGAACACCCGGTACTATTGGTCTCCTGAAGCTCAAGCCGCCTTTCAGAGGCTTAAGTCTCTTTTCACCTACGCCCCCATTCTAAAGCACCCGGACCCAGCCTTACCGTACGTCCTTGAGGTGGACGCTTCAGAAACGGCAGTAGGGACTATCCTATCTCAGCGCCAGGGTATCAAGGCCCTGCTCCACCCAGTAGCCTTATTCTGCAGGAAGTTAACCGCACCAGAGCGGAACTATGATGTGGGAGATAGGGAACTACTGGCTATCAATTCGGCTCTAGAGGAGTGGCGGTACTTGCTTGAAGGGGCTTCTCGCCCTATCTACATCTTCACGGATCACAAGAACCTGGAGTACCTCTGAACAGCGAAGAGGCTGAGACCTCGGCAGGCCCGCTGGGCACTTTTCTTCTCCAGGTTCCACTTTCATTTAACCTATCGCCCAGGATAAAAAAATAGCAAGCCCAATGCCCTTTCTCGAATGTTCTCGGAGCCAGGAAATACTGCCCCACCTGATACCATACTCCCGGCACGGAACTTCCTCCTGTCCGATGAGGACATCCTCTCTCAAATTCGTCAGATCCTGGCCAGCTCCGCTGTCGACAGGGACACCCGACTGACCGTCAGAGATGGTCTATGGTGGTTTGGGCGGAAGATGTTCATCCCGGCAAGCCTGCGCCTCAGGATCTTGGGTCGGTGCCATGACTATAAATTGGCCGGACATTTTGGTTCTCGAAAGACCGCTGAGCTCATCTCACGGTCATTCTGGTGGCCGAACATCACTGAGGACTGTAGGAAATATGTTGGTGCCTGTCTTGTCTGTGCCAGGAATAAAACGGAGAAAGCCAAGGCCTGGGGTCTCCTAAACCCTCTTCCCGTACCTGAGCGCCCGTGGTCACAACTGGCGATGGATTTTATTGTGGAGCTACCCCCATCTAAAGGCTTTACTACCATCTTCGTAGTAGTGGACCGAATGACAAAAATGGCGCACTTCATTCCCATGAAGGGGACCCCCTCAGCAGCCGAAAGGGCCAATACGTTCATAGAAGAGATCGTCCGGCTTCATGGAGTGCCCAGTAATATTGAATCTGACCGGGGGGTCCAATTCACGTCCAGGTTTTGGAGAGCTCTGTGTGCAGGACTGGAGATAGAGCTCGCATTTTCATCTGCCTACCACCCGCAGACAAACGGCCAGACTGGGAGAACGAATCAGACTCTTGAGCAATACTTGCGGTGTTTTCATCGTTCTCTCAGAATGATTGGGTTGCACTGCTGCCGGTGGCCGAATTTGCTTACAACAACACCATTCACTCGGCCACCCAGCAGTCCCCATTCTGGGCCAACTACGGATTTCACCCCACATTTCTACCTGACCTAAATCCGGAAAGTACCGTCCCAGCAGCACAGGATATTACCAGCTTCCTCCAATCTAACTGCAAACTTTTACAGGAGACTCTATCCAGGTCTCGGGAGCTAAACAAGGAGGCCTATGATAAGAGGAGGCGGGGGGAGCTGGAGCTCCAACCAGGCGACCGTGTCTGGCTATCTACCAGAAACCTGAAGCTAGCCTGCCCCTCGAAGAAGTTGGGTCCAAGATTTCTGGGGCCATTCCCAGTTAAGAGAAAGATTAACCGGGTGGCATTTGAACTAGACCTCCCTCCGTCCCTGCGGATCCACCCGGTTTTTCATGTGTCTCTGTCGAAGCCCATGGTTCACGACTCTTTCTCGGGTCGGAAGGTAGGCCCACCGGACCCAATCTTGGTTAACGGAGAGGAGGAGTTCGAGGTGGAAGCCATCTTGAACTGTCGCCGGAGAGCTGGAGGGACCCAATATTTAATCAAATGGAAGGGGTTTGGCCCAGAAGAGAACTCCTGGGAACCTGAGAGGAACATTCATGCCCCCGGACTGATCCAGGCCTTCAAAAGAAACCGCCAGGATGGCGGTACCCGGTAAGGCATCCGGAGGCTGCCCCTTGGGGGGGCAATGTTAGAGAAGGAATCTTCTACCAGTGGATTCTGGCTATTTCCGCGGTGGTGCGCACGCTTGTGCACGTTTGCGTGTGTCCGTGCGCGCACACACACCTCAAACGGCGCCAAACTGTGCCAATTAAGCCCTGTGATCCCAGCAACAAGTGCTGCTCGTTCTACAGCGTCCGTGACCTGTGAACCCCAGCTCCTACTATCCATTCCTATGTTTGTTCTGCTTCCTGTTGACCCGGCTTGTCCTGACCTGCTGTTCCGCTGCCTGCACCGACCCCGGCTATCCACGACCATCCGATTGTCTGCTCCCTTGTACTTCTGCTGCCTGCCCATTGATGAACCTTGCTTGAACTTGACTACCTGTTTGCCTGATCCTTTTGTACCTTTTAGCCTGCCTGTTGCTGACCCAGCCTGCACGACCACCCTTCTACTGCACGTCCATCTGGAGCATCATTACATCATCAGTGACCATCCAGCCCTCGTGCCATCCCGCACTCTTGGACCTCTGTCCATTCTACCAGGGGTCCTTGAATCGGGTGCGCAAGAGCGGTTGTTCCCTGCACAAGACAGACTCCTCCGCCAGGTTCGTGACAGTTATGTGTCTCTACAAACTTTTCTAAAAGTCCTACTGGTAATCATAATAATGTATCCGTTTAGGAGACTGAAGCTATCAGACTGGATTTACCAGGAGATAAAAGTCTCAATATATTTTGCACTCAACAAACATTAGCTGTTGCATTTTATAATACTTATATTTTTTATGTAATGTTACTTATTATTAGGCTCAATTAATGCCCATCTTCGAGAAAACATTTATACCTCTACTAATACCCATTTGGTAAGGAGTGTTACATTTCTTTGCATAGTTTTTTTGCTATTTCTCTTTAGGTTTTACCTGCTAGCTAATCTCGTTATCCCATGTTGGATGATGCTGCCATCCAGTTGTCATCAATGATACACAGAGGCGTAACTAGAACCTTCAGGGCCCGGGTGCAAGAAAATAGGAAGGGCCCCCCCCTGACCTCTGGCCAGGGCCCTTCCCTCTTCTTGCTGATCCTGGGGCCCTTTACTCCTATCACGGGTCCCTTTATTACGGTCCTGCAGCGGGGCCCTGGGAACCGCAGAAGACAAGTAAACTGGATAGGAGGGGCGGCAGGGGCAGCATATAGAGGAACCAATCTCCTGCATTAGGAGGAAAATGGAATAAATAAAACTTCTAAATACCACCCTCGCCATCACTCCTATCCAGTGGGCCCCCTGGAGCATGGGGCCCGGTTGCAATCGCAACCCCTGCAACCCCTATCGTTACGCCCCTGATGATACATCTTTTTCAACATTGTTCAACCTGGTTTGAAATTTTTCCCTTTTTTCCATTTTTTTAAATAAATATTGTCCAAATTGTTTTCTTACACATGTAGCACCCTCCTAGATAGGTTTTAGGATTAGTTAGATTGAGTGCTAGCTCACTGTGTTCAGTGTAACCAGTGTGGCTGCAATTGATTATTTAGGTCTGTTCTTTGTCTCAGCTGCTGCCAGGTTTATGGCTCCCTCTGCTTTCCAGGGAGTGGTAGAAATCTCTGGATTATAGGTGTGGAGTTATGCAGGTGGTAGTATAAATATATATTCATACAGCTCCGGATAATCCCAGGGAGCAGGGCCCTGAAGGCTGCTGGGAGTTTGTATATAATCTCTAGGACACTGAACTTGGGGTCTATTCTTACAGAGGATCAGTCAAAGGCTGGTTTAGCTCTACATTTAACTGTTTCCACTACAAAGCCAAGTCCACATTTTGCAAGGACTTCTGCTTCAAGCTTTTTTAGAGAGGAGTTAATTCTCCTCAAATTGTACATTGTTTCTGTTTTTGGCGAATCCCACCCAATTTCTTCAAACCTATCCAACTTCTCAAAATATAAAATCAACAAAAACAAGACCCCTGGACTGGTTATTGAGGAAAAGTGGGGCCGAGATTGTGTACCTGACTTCAAGGCAATCCACGGAGGAAAAACCTGGGCAAATTTCCTACAAGAGTAAGTGACACACACATATGCCTCTTTTTCTACCATTTTCTTGTCATATATCCCATTGCAGTTTAACCACTTCAGCCCCGGAAGGATTTCCAGCTTTAGGACCGGAGCCCTTTTTGCGATTCGGCACTGCGTCACTTTAACTGACAATTGCGCGGTCATGCGACGTTGTACCCAAACGAAATTTGCGTCCTTTTTTTCCACACAAACAGAGCTTTCTTTTGGTGGTATTTGATTCCCTCTGCGTCATTTCTGATTGCTGCTATAAACAAAAGAAGAGCGACAATTTTGCAAAAAAAACTCAAATTTCTTACTTTTTGCTAAAATACAAATCCAAAAAAAAAATACAAAAAAGCATTTTTTTTCACCGTTTTTGGCCGATTTATATTCTTCCTCATATTTGCGATAAAAAAAATTGGTTAATGCAACTTTTTAGTCAAAGCCATCAAAGTTTCCTTGCTGAAGTTATTTTTTTCTTTCACAAAATTTTATTTGCAGAAAAATAAATTCAACGGGTTAGCTTGACATTGAGATGGCACCATAGATGTGCGACTTCCAGGGGCCACCCTCCCTTTCTTGAACCACGGGGGGGGAGCTGGTGGGTGCGGATGACCTGACTGACCGGGGGGTGGCTGTGGGTGCATTGTGTGCCGCGCTCCCCACCAAATAAAGAACACCAGCTGCCACTGTGGAATAGGAATAGGTTGCGCAAGTCAACGGCCTTGCTGATCATGGGACAGCAGACGCTGGAGCCAACTGTACCGCCAATTCAATAAAACTCTTCTGCGAGTCTGTCCACCTGGACCTGGGAAATGGTGACAGCTGGCCATGCATTATGCTTCAAAGCAAAGTGATCTGTCATCTTTGGCTGCTCTATGGGGACAGACTTATAGCAGTACCACTCAACCTAGACTGCTGGACAACTGACAGTACAACTGGTTTCAGTGTCTGGTGTGCAATGATCAACAAAGTCGTTGTTATGCTCAAACTATTCCCACTCCATGTAAGTGCATTTTATATCTTTAAGTGGTATAATTTCTTTATCCCACAGAAATCTATTCATACTGTGAAAGGGTTAATTTCCCCAAGGTTAAAATTCTCAAGTCCTCCCCTGTTATTTTAGTTCTCTGACTGGCACCCAGAAAAAAGTGACCCTAATTATTCTATGATTACATGCTGTGCTCAGTATATTTGAAGGGTCTACAATGCAGGCAAGACTCTTCCAGGACCCCCTGCTTACCAATGTTTCACCTCCTAAACCCAGAACTATGTTGGCAATTAAAATAATGAAAGAAATTGAAATGCCGCTATTCATATGAAAGATAAGAAAGTATCCTGCGGTGCGTGGCTTGACACGGTGAGAGATGGCCGCCTGAGATCAGAGCTCCGGAGCCGACAGTGATCTCCCTAAGCCAGGCGACTTCCAAACCCTGCAGGATGGGAAGAATCACCAAGAGTACTTTCCAGGAAAACTGCCCTCGTACTCCGGGAACCTCTAAAAGCAGGCAGATCGCCAACATTTTCAAAGCACAGCCGCATAGGAAAAGGAGCGTGGCGGGGGCCAAGATGGCGCAAGCTCAGAGACTACTCAGGAAGACGACTTTGATGAGGAGTCCTTGGGGGCCTCAGACAAACTGGTAAGAGACCCCACTCCACCAGATCATCCCCTCACTTATACGGTCATGATGGAGATTGCAGCAGATATTAAAAGTTCGTTCTCTGCAGCCATTACCGACCTGAAAGCAGACATTCTGGCCTTAAAGGACCAAATGGCAGCAGGGGAGAGAGCAGGGAGACACAGGGAGAAAGAGGTTAAGAGACTTGAAGAAGTCTCTATCTTTCATAACCAGCATTTAATCGCATCAAACAGACATTTAGAAGATATTGATAACTGTGGTTGAAGACAAAACATAAGGGTTAGAGGGATCCCTGAATCTGTAACAAATGAACAAATCAAACCAGCCCTCTGCGCCGTTATCCATAATCTATTGGAGAGGCAGCAAGGATCCCCCATAGAATTTGATAGAGCGCACAGAGCCCTGAGACCAAAGGCTCCTGACCCTGCACCTCCCAGAGACATTATATGCTGCATCACAAGCTTCTCACTGAAGGAAGAAATTCTTTATAAAGCCAGACAGAACGACCAGGTGCTTTTCAATGATCAGGCTATGCAGCCATTCCAGGATTTATTTCCCATAACTCTTAAAAACAGGAGGGCTGTCAGACCTATCCTAGATGTCATGAAAGAAAAGGGAATACCATATCGCTGGAAGTTTCCCTTCGCTGTAATGGCAAACAATATTTCCTGCGCACCCCGGATGATCTATTTAACTTCTGCAATAATATTCAGGTGGACCTGATAGATTTACCTGAATGGTATCAGGAATTTCGTCTCCCTCCCCCTGTGGCCTCAAACCAAATGTCTGAGAGATGCTCACCAGCTAAATCCCCCTATGTGAAAGGGGGAAAGAAACAAAATCTTATTATGACATCACCTCACAAATCCCCCAGGCCAACAGAAATACGATAATCTGTACCAGGTTAATATTCTTAACGCTTTGCAACTTCCCGTTCTTTTTCTTTTTTTATCTGTTTGGAATGTTCTTTGTTTGGATGTATAGACTTAAACACCTGCCCAGCTATTTTTGTTTTATTACAATGAATATAACCTTCTAATGCTTCAAATCACTCCTGGAGGCAAGCCAGTGTCATTAGTACAGTGACAGTGAATATTGTTAGCAATGATCACTTTATTAGTGTCACTGGTTCCCACAAAGTGTCGCTGATTGCTGCCAGTACTTGTAAAAATAAAATATGTCCCCGGATTTCATTTTAAAAATCTGGTCACCTTAGCGTACAGAATTGTGAGTACTTAACCCCTTCACAATGTCTTAACAAAGGATAAAGTACATTTGAGCACGGGCATTTTCGGGTGTTGCCTTAAAGACTCTAATACTTCATGTTATTTTTACACTCACTCATAGGGCCTCAGATATTGGTCTGCCCTATAAAGAACGTCTGTGTGAACGGTACTCACGGTCTGCGTCACTTCAAGCAATATACTTATTTGAATATCTCTTTCTATCGAGCCAGCAGAGAAAGGGAAGAAGAACACTTCTTTCTTCTACTTTGTCTTTGAAGTAATATGAAGTAATATGCTATACCTATTCAGTTCCATTTTGAGATGTCGCCAAGAACTGGAGCCCCTTCGGAGAAGGAGGGTTTGGTTTCGGGGGAATCTTTTCCTGGTTAAAAGATATTGTACTCACAGTCATAATGATTTTGATCCTCGCCCTGATACTTTACTTATGCTTTAAATGCTGCATGTGTATAATGGAGAAGGCTAGCAGATCCAAGGATGTATTGCCTTATGTAATATTAGTACATGGAAAATTATGAGATAGCCAGAAAGAAATCATGTGCATGATTTAAGAGGGGAAGTGAAGTAATATGAAGTAATATGCTATACCTATTCAGTTCCATTTTGATTTACAGCCGCCATTTCAAACTAGTCAAAAGTTTGAATAGAAGTTCTCACACACATTTCTCACCAGCTAAGCAAGTTTGAGCAAAACATGTTGTTTCCCCGAAATGACGCTTATGCACCTGCTAGCCAAGCTCCATTCTCGTCATATATTTTGACTATTATTTCTGTTATGGTCTTCATTGCATTGTTATGGGAAACGTTTCATCTTGTTATGCATTTCTGAGTAGCAGAAAATAACTATATAAACTGAGAGAATAAAAGCACTAATCAGATCATTCTGAACAACACCACTGCCTGTCTTGTGTCTGTTGAAACGAATCGATCTCCGGGCCCGCTGAGACGAGGACCAACCCGGCAGGGCTATCAGTCTATCTGACCTATGAAAAGGGTACCCCAACAAACTGGCGTAGTCGGCAGGATAGTCAAAACAACTGTCTGGTAAGTGTTAAAATTTTATTTTGCCTTGCCGTGACCTGTGTTCACGACTATCCTTAGTGTAAAAGATCTGTGCGGGGTAGAGATAGACTTAAAGTGTTCTGGTAACACGGAAAAGACTCTGGGTGAGTCTAGGTCCTGAGTGACCAATACTAAGTCCTGAGTGGCTATTAGGTCCTGAGAGACCAATAAAGTGTTTTGGTAACACGGGAAGAGGTGTTTTGGTAACACTGAAAATTTAAATGTGTACACATATATTGAAATAGACTGACGGGTTGAGTTTCATATCTCAGATCCTCTTTGCTTGTCTTTCTATCGCTTAGAGTATAAGAAATGATGTTTAAAGTATAAGAATATGAATTATAAATGTTGGGTAAGTGTCATGAATGTGTAAGTGGCGTTTTATTCTGTTACCAGGGAAGCAGAACATATTGGGTAGCAACTGCACTAGGGGGTTACCACAAAGGAATTGGGAAGGGTCTTTTATTTAGAGAGGATAAACCGAGGGTCCAAGTGTTGAGGTTTAACTTACATGCACAGGTAACCTTCCAGGAAGGATTAACTGTGAAAGGACTCAGGAGCCAAATAAGGCAGACAGGAAATATTTTTCTTATCAAACCCCAGAAACAGGGAATCCCCAGGTCCCCACTTAGCAGAGAAACAGAGATTCTCATGTCCTCCTTCTGCTCCTCATCCAGTAGAGAAACCACCTCCATATGTCCCTCAGAAGAGTATACCAAACATGTACCCTGTACTAACACCAATTGCACCAACACCCTGTTTTCCAACATTGACAATATCACCATCCCAGCCCTCGCACCACAAGGGTTTTTCAAAAGAAGATATAGATTTCCTTGCTGCAGCAGTCTATCAGACCCAACCAGCAGCAAGGAGACCTGCCCCTCCTGATGCACTCGGACCTGTGGTCCTAGCCCCCGTACAAGGCACGCCAGGGAGAAGTGTATCATCCCTGGCCATTGCAGTAGGCAAGAAACAGAAGAAAGAAACAGAACAAGCTGACATTGACACTGAAGAGGACACAACATTATTAGGGGGGGCAGAGGGAGGTGCAGACCCACAGGTATCGCTGACATTCACAGGCGTACACCAATTAGAGGTGACTGAGAGTGACACAGGGAAAGCTTACCAGCTTAGGGATAGGCCCATAGAGAAGAAGGGCACACATTACTATGCAGGGGATGTAAGTCAGCAGTACCCTTTCTTGACAGTAGGAGATGTGTTAGTCCTAAAGGTATTAGACATACAGACATACATACAGGAAATTAATGACATTGTCCGGAACTGCCCCAAGCCTACTGTTGCACCAGGGGGAACCCTCACTTATTTGAAAAAGGCATGTAGAGGCAGGAATTTTACACACGAAGACATGAGACTGATTATTGATGGGATAGTCGGTACCACCTCACAGTGGGAGTGGGTAAATGTTTCAGCTATTAACAGGCCAGTTGCACTCACAACTTTATACCCCCTTAACACAGAGGACGGTAGGAAAACAATGTGGGATGAGATAGAGAGAGAGCTGACTAGAGCCTTTAAGAGTAAGGCCTCATACACACGGGCATTTGCACAAAAATAAGCAAAACACCGGGCCTGACATTTTGCTTGGCGTTTTGCATTGACGTCAATGCACGTTTTTTCACTCTAGCTTTTTGTGGCGTTTTCTGCCTCTATTCAAAATCAATGGTTCCCTATGGGAGCCCATTGATTTGAATATAAGCCACACCAGAAGTCGGATCACGATGATCCGACTTGCGTGCTAGGTGTCTTAAAGGGGAACCCCCGCAAAAAATTTGCGTGGGGTTCCCCCCCCCAAAAGAAGAAGAAGAAGCAGAAGCAGCGGCTGGAGAAGCTAGCCGGGGAGACAGCAGCAAAAGAGCTGAAGACCCCGCAGAAGACCCCTCAGAAGACAGAAGATTTTTTGCGGGGATTCCCCTTTAAGACACCTAGCACGCAAGTCGGATCACCGTGATCCGACTTCTGGTGTGGCTTCTATTCAAACCAATGGGCTCCCATAGGGAACCATTGATTTTGAATAGAGGCAGAAAACGCCCCAAAGCACCCATACTCCCCATGTTGAGGGCATGCGGCCTGGTACGGTCCAGGAGGGGGGGGGGGCGCTTGCTCGTTCCCACCCCCTTTCCTGGCCTGCCAGGCTGCGTGCTCGGATAAGGGTCTGGTATGGATTTTGGGGGGGACCCTACGCAGTTTTTTCGCCGTGGGTGCTCCTCTTAAAATCCATGCCAGATCGAAGAGCCTGGTATGCTCTTGGGGGGAACCCCACGCAAATTTTTTGCGGGGGTTCCCCTTTAAGACACCTAGCACACAATTCGCGACGCAAGTCGGATCACCGTGATCCGACTTCTGGTGCGGCTTCTATTCAAATCAATGGGCTCCCATAGGGAACCATTGATTATGAATAGAACGCCTGACGAGGCTTAACGCTGTGTATACAACGTTAAGCAACATTATTGAGCGTTTTGCCGGCTCGGCGTCAAAAACACCATGACGCTGCAGCTTCAGAACGCACTGGTCCCGCGTTCTAGAAACAGCTCACTAACGCCGACGCCCTCTACTGCTCAAAAACGTCAACGTTTTAGAGGGCCATTGAATAACATGGAGAGCAGCAAAAAACGCCCAAAAACGTGGCATAACTAAACGCCTGTGTGTATGAGGCCTAAATCTTCACTTCCCACTGCAGTTGCCTGTAAACAAAAGACAGGAGAAACAATTCTAGAATTTTGGACACGTTTCAAGGGAGTCTGGACTCATGATGCAGGTTTAAAAATAACAGCAGACTGGCATAGTTTAATGATTCAAACTTTTATAAATAATCTAAAGCCCTCACAAATACTGACAGTGAAACAGCAAATTTCAAACTGGTCAGATTTGTCTTTTGATGACTTTCAAAAAGCAATAACTCAGAAGGATGCAGCAGGATGTTTTGATTTCCCAAAGGAAAAGGAAAAGGTAGTCACCACATATTACCAGGGTCAGGCCCCAGGGGGGAACCCAGGTAGACTTCAGAAAGGCAAAGGAAGAGGGGGCTACAGGGGAAGAGGAAACTTTCAAAGGAGACCATTTGTCCCCCAACAACAGAGTTCTTATCAGAACAAGTACCAGCAAAGATCAGGTTGCTTCAACTGTGGGGACCCCAATCATTGGAAGAAGGATTGCCCATATAAAGATAGACACCCAAATGCAGGATCAAATCCATTTATAGCTAAGCCTCAAGGTAGCGCCCCCCAACAACCGCCTCATTTCCAGGTTGCCTGGAAGACCCCTGGTCAACAATGAGGCTGCCTGGAAGGTGGGGATCCAGCATTTTACCTTGATCTCTCTCCACTATACAGATCAACCAATGATCTCACTTTGTATAGATGGTAGAAGATTGCCGTTTTTAGTAGATAGTGGAGCCACGTGCTCA
Organism: Glandirana rugosa; assembly: GCA_018402905.1. Lineage (NCBI taxonomy): Eukaryota > Metazoa > Chordata > Amphibia > Anura > Ranidae > Glandirana > Glandirana rugosa. Next base: position 138,449 of record BLSH010172674.1, read on the forward strand.
ACACTATCCCAGGAATTTTGGCATGGAGAGATCTTGACTGCTGAACCTTCCATGGGTATTAATGGGATCCCCACAAAAACCTTTAAAACCTCACCCTTGCCCATCATAGATGACACAGGAGTAAGTTCACTTATATGGCACAGTTTCAGAATAATCCCTAAGTGTCCAGTTAGTCTGTTAGGACGAGATTTGATGGGAAAATTGCAGATCAGTGTCCAAGCCACACCGGAGGGTGGACTACAAGTCCACTCAGATAGAATGTGTATTTTTGTACCTGAAGTAAGCAATATGTTTTTGCTTTCTGAAGAGGTTTGTAACACCATCTCAGTGGACCCCGAGGTCTGGGCACCAAGTGGCCTTGATGTTGGGTTCATAAACTGTACCCCTTTAAGGCCAAGATGAAGCAGGGCATTTCCCCCATCTACCACAAACAATATCCCCTATCAAAAGAAAAGGAAGAGGGATTGAAACCAGTGATAGAACAGTTCTTAAAACAGGGTATTTTGAGAGAGATCATCTCCCCAAACAACACACCGATTAACCCAGTAAAAAAGGCAGATGGGTCATACCGATTTGTACAAGATCTGAGGGCTATTAATAGTCTAGTTGTTCCAATAGCCCCAATTGTACCTGATGTGCCATCTTTACTCACAGCCATACCATCCGATGCCACCCACTTTACAGTGATTGACTTGAGTAACGCCTTTTTTTCCATCCCTGTGGATGAGGAGACACAACCCATCTTTGCCTTTAATTTTTTAGGCCAAACTTTAACATGGTGTAGAATGCCCCAGGGCTTTGTGGATTCACCTGTTGTGTTTTCCATTGTGCTACAAGCCACCCTCAAGGGGTGGACACCTGAATTTGGCTCCTCCCTGCTGCAATATGTGGATAATATTCTCATTTGCAGTCCTTCAAGGGAGGCCAGCGAACTGGACTTGTTGAGTTTACTGCAATATCTCTGTGTGTGTGGACATAAAGTGTCAAAGAAAAAATTGCAATGGTGTAAGGAAAGTGTTGAATACCTTGGTTTTGTCCTCTCAAAAGGAGAAAGGAAAGTCAGTCACAAAAGAGCTGCGGCTCTAGTGGGTCTTGCCCGCCCACAAACCAAGAAGGACATGCCAACCTTCCTTGGGGTCATTGGTTACTGCGGCCAATGGATACCTGACTGTTCCTACTATGACAACCTCCTGAGACAAGCCACAGGTCCAGAAATGTCAGATATTTTAACATGGTTAACAGAAATGGTTAATGCATATGTGTATTTAAAAAATGCAATGGTTGTTGCGCCAGCGCTTGGCCTCCCTGACTATGGAAAAGTGTTTCATTTATATGCAAGGGAAAATTGTAAAACCATGGCAGGTGTCCTCGCCCAAGAACACGGTGGGAAGTTGCGCCGTGTAGCTTTTTTTTCAAAGATGGTACCAGTTCAGGTCCAAGGCATGCCTGCGTGTCTCCGAGCTTTGGCATCCTGTGCGATGGTAGTTGAGATGGCAACATCACTTACCCTAAATAGGCCTACTATTCTGTACACGACCCACAATGTGTCTCTTTTATTAAAAAGGATACATACCCAACACATGTCCTCCCAGAGACTTAGTGGATATGAGGTAATTTTACTTTCAAATACAGACTTGACAATTAAATATGCCTCCACAACATCAGGGCCAGCCCCAATTCTAAATGCACTTTTGGGCCTAAAAGGAGAACAGGATGAGGTTGTTCCCCAACATGATTGTTTGCACATAATTCAGCAGGACACATCACTTAGGCCAGATTTACAGTCTAGACCTTGAGGGAGCTCAAAATGTGTTTAAAGATGGCTCATGTTCAAGGCCTAATGATTCAACATATCATGCAGGGTATACAGTTGTCCAACTGCCTGATATTGTAGTTGAGGCTCAGCCTATCCCTTTCCAGTCAGCTCAAGCAGCGGAACTGATAGCTCTGACTAGGGCATGTCAGTTATTCGAGGGACAGGATGTGAATGTTTACACAGACTCAATGTATGGGTTCGGGACCGTTCACGATTTCGGAGTCATATGGACTAGGAGAGGCTTTGTGGCAGCGGATGGTAAAAGCATCTCACATTCTACACTTGTTAAGAGTTTATTGCAATCTATCCAGTTGCCCAGGAAATTGGCAATTATCCACTGTAGAGCACACACAAATGACCAAACTGAAGTAGCAAGGGGTAATGCATTCGCAGATAGAATGGCCAAATTAGCAGCCACCAGTCAAACTGCACATATAGCCATGCCAGTTCTCACACAAGAAATTACCTTATTGGATCATACCTTATTAGATCTTCAAACACACGCTGCAGAAAGAGATTTGAAAGATTGGGCGGGAGATGATTTGGAAAAGGCCAGGAGTGGACTTTTCCTCAAAGAGAGGAAACCATGTATCCCAGCAGCCGGTGCTTCTTTGTTTATAGCCCAATACCATGGGGTCAGTCATAGGGGTGGGCAGAATACATGTGAAATTTTACTGAAGGATTTTTACATTTCAAATCTGCCTAAGCTTGTTAAAGCATATGTGTCAAGGTGTATCACATGCATCCGAAACAACCCCAACATACCACACAAAGTGAAACATGAACATCTCCCTTATCCTACTACACCTTTTACTCACCTACAGATAGATTTCACTCATATGTCAAAGAAGGGAAATAGTCAACAATATCTTTTGGTCATCGTGGACGCTTTTTCACAATGGGTAGAGGCATTCAGAACCACAAGAGAAGACGCCCAGACAGTGGTACGCATTCTCTCTCAGGAAATCATCCCGAGGTGGGGATGCTCACTACAGATAAACTCAGATAATGGCCCAGCTTTCATATCAAAGTTATGCCAGGAACTGGTGAAGGCATTGAGGATACAGTGGAAATTCCACATTCCTTACCACCCCCAGAGCTCGGGTATAGTGGAAAGAATGAATAGGACCATCAAAGACAAATTAAGAAAGGCCACGGGGGGACATTTGACAAATGGGATAAGGTACTACCTGTGGTCTTGGCTGAGATCAGAATGACGCCCAACAAGACAACAGGTTATTCCCCATTCGAAGTTTTAATGGGTAGACCGTTTCCCACCCCTTGGGCAAGAACACCCCTAATCCTAGAAACAGGAGATTTAGATCAGATTAGGGAGGAATATGTTCGGAAATTGATTGAAACTTTAGATAAAGTTGAAAGAAATGTGGCTCGCACCTCTCCTTTTTCTTCACAGGATCCAACACACCCATTCCAACCGGGAGACCTAGTGGTGGTAAGACAACTAGCCCAGACCAAGAAAAGAGGGTATCCATTCGGACCAGAAACCAAGGTTGTCGCTGTAACCCGAACTGCAGTCCTGGTGGAGAACCAACAAGCCTGGATCCACGCCAGTCGAATAAAAAAAGGTCATGTGGATTGTGCGAAGCAAGCTGCTAGACCGCGAGCAGATCCGGACACAGGAGGTGAAGAAAACAAAATAAATCCTCGAAGAGCGTGTGAAGGCGGTGTTGAAGTCTCTGAACCTCAACATGACTTTGTTCATAGCCAAGGACTCTGGCAAACTCTGAATCCTAGTGGGGACACTGGTATTTTTAGTGTTTACCCCAACATGGATCATAGTTAACTGTATTTACCATCCAGAAGACTTGGGTGCCATGCAAGGCATCTGTGGAAAAGACACTAGCCCTAATCATACCGAGGGTCATGAGAGAGTAAAAAGAGAGACTGAGTATCTCAATAAAACTTTCCATTTCAGGGTTACAAGAGACACTGATGATGAGCCCTCAGATGTGTTCTATGGAAAAATGCTTTTGCTAAAGTTTAAGTACGCTTATGCACAAAGGTCAGGCTTTGACAAATGCTGGATTTGTAGTAAATTACACCTTAGTACCACGAGAATTCCCCTGCTAGCAGTACCATTAAACTTCACACCCATGCTAAATAATACCCCCCTTTTAATACTAACCAACGTGAGTGAGGTTTATGAGAACACCACAGTACCATTCCACACTGTAGGTAGGACATATCCCCCTGGTTGGTGTTTTAGAATAGGTAATGTTTCCTCCAAAGGACAGGAATTTTGTGGCCAAACCAGACTCAATTTTTCATTAAGTTCTTCAGACCTGATGGCTCAAAATGTGTCAGCCTACCAAACCAAAGATATAAAGTTAAATGACGTGTGTGTGTTGGTGTGCCTCGCGCCACTGGTGTTAGTAATTTGTGAAAAAATTTGTGAAAAAATTATTATTATGCAGCTGCTGTTTGTGGCCTATAGTGATAGGGAACTTATGTATAGTTTGTGTTTGAACAGCGCTTTGCTATTTAGAATCAATGTTTGAACTTTTAATTGTGGTTGCTGCTGTAGCCCATGTGTCAAAATTTCTATAAAATCCTGCGTTAAAACAATTTCATAAAGTGCAAATCATGAGGTAGGTTTGATGTGCTAAAGTGTTGTCAAGTGAGGTTGTAAATTGTAAACTTTGCCCACACTCTACTTTCTAGTTGTTGCTGTAGCCCATGTGTCTTACTCAGGTATACTCTTTAAATACACAATAACTTTTTTACCTTTCAAGTTGAAATGTGCTACCAGTGCTAAGGTGCTCTTTAACAAAGTGCAAATATATCAACAAAAGTGACAGTGCAATAATGACATTTGATTGATTTTTCAATTAACGGAAGTGACAGTGCAACATAACATTTGATTGATTTTTAAATTATTGCAGTCCATTTAAATGTGACATCTTCAGTGAAGTGCTCGTGCCGTGCCTTTGGTGAGTGAAATTAAGAAGGTTGTTTCGGGTGTTGTACCCCGCTTACCAGATCCAGTTGACTTTCCAACCTTACGGTGTGGAAAAGTCAACCTGCGCTTTTGGTCTATAATCCGACCACGGATATACGCCTCCTGTTCTTGTTCTCCGTCTTTGGTTCCGGTGTTGTTATAAAAGAAAAGAAAGACTCCTCATCGCGTAAAATATCTCCACTTTATTGGCCCATTTCAAGGTAACAAGTAAAAACAGCAGCAGAATGGGATAAGAACGATCAACCCTCCGGCCGAACTCTATCCGTGACCGCGTGGTGTCTCTCTGCTACAGCTTGCGTGTCACCTGGGCGTGCGTGTACGTGCCTTGCGTTCCCCCTTACGCGTTTCGTCACAGCGTAACGTCATCAGAGGTGGAGTTCAAGGCACGTTATTCCCTTTAAATATGTTCTGGCCGCCCGTGTGTCATGAGTTCTGCCCCCTATGTGGATGCTAATTGGAGGTTGCTATTTTCCTTTCTGCCTTATTGTTGTCCCCTCGAAGGGGGTACTTTATTTGTTTTACCATTTTAATGTTCGACGTTTATAATTTAAAATTTTTTGACATTTAAAATTGTTCCAATGTGTCTTCTAATAAAAACAGTACCGCTCCATCCCTCTTATTTGAGATGTTGTGAGCTGTGATTTTTTAGACATTTGTACCCTATAGGGGTTTAGGAATGTTGAGATGAGACCATTTTGAATGATATGAACCAGTGAATTAAGGAAATATGTGTTGTATAAAACCATTTTAAAACTGAGAATTGGAAAATAAACATAAAAATAAAAATGAAAATATGAAAAATGAGAAAATGAAAAAATGAAAGAATGAAAAAATGAAAAAATGGGAAAATACAAAATAAAAAATAAAAAATAATAAATAATAAATAATAAAAAATAAAATAAAAAAATAAAAAATAGAAAATAAAAAATAAAAATAAAGAAGTAAAAATAAAAATAAAAATAAAAATGAAAATAGAATTAAAAATAAATAAAAATGTAAAAATAAAATGAAATTGAAAATAAAAATAAAAATAAAGATAAAAATAAGAATAAAAATAAAAATGAAAATAAAAATAAAAAATAAAAATAAAACTAAAAATACAAAATGAAAAATAAAAAATAAATAAAAATAAAATATATGTATATAGATAAAAAAGATTTGGTTTGAAATTAATATGGAATTGCACGCTCCTTATACCATACACATTTACATGAATCTAGTTAAAAATCAGTTAAAAACAGTTGAGATCTATTTCTACATTCATCCCTTGAGGTTGTAAACTGCCCAATTCATAAATCCACCTTGTTTCCTTCTGCGATATGGCTTGTGTCATATTGTTGCCTCTCCAATGTTTTTCTATTCTATCTATCCCACAATATGTTAGTAGACTTGGATTTCTGTTATGGTGGGTTCTGAAATGATTGGAAAGGCTATGATTTCTAAAGCCTTTCTTAATATTGTTTACGTGTTCCCTCAGTCTAGTTGCCAGTTTTCTTGTAGTACGGCCTACGTACTGCATCCCACATGGGCATGGCAGTAGGTAGGTGACGTGTGTACTGTGGCATGTAATTAATTTGTTAATCTCATAATTCTTTCCTGTTGCTGTTGATTTAAATTGATTAATTTTCCTCACCCTGTTTTTCACTGTGGTGCATATAATGCATGAATAGAAGCCTCTCAGCTCCCCAAACAGTTTGGGTCTTTTTGGTGGTACTGGTATATTGTGTACCAGTCTATCCCTAAGGTTTCTTGTCTTTCGATAGATAAATATGGGTTTTTTTGTTATGATTTTTTGTAGTTTTTTATCTCTTTGTAATACGTGCCAGTGCTTTTTAATTATTTTCTCCATTTGTTTGTAATCCTTGTTGTATTGGGTAATGAAGGGGAGTTCGTATTTCCTTGTGCCTGTTGTTTTGTCTTTTATTAGTTCCTTTCTATCTTTTTCCGCTATTTGATTTTTTATTAATTGCAGTTCCTTTTCCTTGTATCCTTTTTCAAGAAATCTCTTCAATAGTACTCCTGCTTGTTCTTCATATATTTTATCTTCTGTGCAATTTCGTCGAATTCTTGTGAATTGTCCCTTTGGAATGCCCCTAAGCCATTTGGGGTGATGGCAGCTGTGGGTAGGTATGTAGCTGTTTCTGTCTGTATTCTTGAAAAAAGTTTTGGTATATAATGTATTGTTGTTGGTGTAAATGGTTAAATCCAGGAAGTGGATTTCCTTCCTGTCCCATTTTCCTGTAAATTTTATGTTGTAAGCATTTACGTTTATTTCTTCCAGGAAGTTAATTAGACTCTGTTCCGTTCCTTTCCATATTATAATGATATCATCTATAAATCTTCTATAGATGTATAGTTCTTCTCTATTCTTGTTAAAAATCTCTTCTTGTTCCCAGTGGTTGAGGAATATGTTTGCCACACTCGGGGCGAATTTAGCGCCCATGGCTACTCCTCTGTGTTGGACATAGTAGTTGTTGTCGTGCCAGAAGTAATTTTTTTGCCATTGCTAATTCCAATGTTTCTAAAATGAATTTTTGTTGTTCTTGCGGTAGAGTTATTGATTTTTGTAGAGCTCCTTTTACTGCTCTAATGGCGTCTTCTTGTCCTATGTTCGTGTAGAGAGACTCTACATCTATGGTTGCCAGGATCGTATTTTCATCTAATTGTAGTCCTTCTAGTAGTTGTATAAGATGTTTGCTATCCTTCAAGTAGGCCTGGCCAGCTTGTGCTAGTGGTTGTAAATAATGGTCCAGGTATTCCCCTACTCGGGCAAATAGAGAGTCTCTTCCATTGATTATTGGTCTTCCTGGAGGTTCCTTCTGATGTTTATGTATCTTTGGGACTTGATATATAATAGGTGTTCTCAGTGCTTTCGGTGGTAGATATTTGTACTCTTTGTTATTTAGCATTCCTTCTTTGTGGGCTTTTTTCAGTAGTTTTTTCAGAAGTGTTCTGTATTGTATTAGCGGGTTCTTTTTTAATTTGGTGTAGGTAGTAATATCTTCTACTATAATACATATAAACACCGCGCTGTGTCAGTGGCAGCCTGCTTCTAGTGCCACTGTGAATCTGTGTAAAAAGTTAAATAATACCTATATAACTGAATATATATATATAAAAATAGCTGCCGCTTTAAAAATCATAATTATTCTCAAATCTCACTATACTCAAACATAGTAAAAGCCGCGCTAAAAAACATAATACATCTAGTGTACAAACACTCATAAGTAAAGTGCTAGTGCAAACTGTAAATAAAGTAAAACAGTGCCAGTGCTAATTCGTAATATCCAAAAAGTGCCAGTGTCCATTACTTGTGCAAATGTGCAAACATAAGAGTTGGGTGTCCCAACGGCAAGTGTCCAAAATCTTATTCCTTCTCCAGAATGTGCAAAAGAAATGCTCTTTGGTTCAACTTCCACCACCACTCAAAAGAATCCCCATGCAGGTGATCACGCTGGAGGCTTACCAGATGGTTGTATATCAAACGCCTGTTAATCAATCAGCCTCATCCCAGGCTTCTCACAGCTTATGATCCACTCCTTCCAGGGTCACTCGGTATAGGTATTTAAATAGAAAAAAGATTCCTCATAGTGTATCTCTTTTGACCATTTATTCAATACAAATACCAAGATATGCTTACATCAAGTTTAAAAAAAAATCGCATTGCACAAGATCCAATATCCTCTACCGTTTGCTGGTCCTCGTCTCTCTCTCTCCCTCCCGACGAGCGTCCCAGCTTCTGGTATGCCTGTTGTGTGTCTCTTCGGG
>BLSH010172674.1:170232-181528 GCA_018402905.1 Glandirana rugosa
CCAAGGGCACCTGCCACGGAATTCGACCGTTTATCGTCGACGACAAAACCCTTTCTTTGGCGCCACCGCTAACAACCCCACGACGGAACGCCATCCCTCAATATGAGTGGTACAATGACAAGCAAAAAACAAAAAATGAGAAAAATAAAAAACAAAATAAAAAAGACAAAATACCGACAAAAAAACAAGAAGGCGAGCCTAAACCAGACGTGTAAAACCTCCCGCGTCTACTGACCCGGAGGAGCCATAACCACCACGATGGGTGCCCGGAGACTGAGATACCAGACCTACAGAGGACGTCATGAGTCACCCCCAACCGATGTCTATTGGAACTTCGATTTTACCGTGTCGTTTGAAGAAACTTCCCCTGCCTTCACTTCAAATAGAGAGAGATAAACTTCACTTCCGTCCCCTTCAAAGAAGTTTGCTGTGCCATTTTAGCTTCAAGGTTATCTGTAGCCAACCCCCACTGAGTACTGCAGGAGACATCCAGACCATAGAGTCAGAGGCCCGTGGGTAGCACCACCAATACCGAGGAGGCCCAGTCATCTGCGCCCTCCAAAATGTGCAGACCAAATCCGAGCGGAAGAACAAAAAAACAGCCATAAAACAGAAAAAATAAAACAAAAAATAAAAAGAGTAAAAAACAAAAAACGAACAGTAACATGGTGAGTATAACTCCCTACCGCAAGGCAGCACCCCAACAATCGCCACCGCGGTTTCTTTCCCAAAACAGCAGCTGCTATTTGCCAGCTTAAGGCACCGTCCACGGGAACCTCAATCAGGTTCCAGCCTACAACAGCAGGCAAGTTGGAGGGTCGCCCACCCGTGTAGTCTCCAGAGGCCTGTACTAGTAATAATAAAACAATTAAACAGCAACCAAAAAACAAAAAGAGTAGAAATTTAAGGCGACTCTAGCGGAGTCCAGTCCAGCAGATCCTCATAAACCCCAACTGAGCCCAGTGCCCTCTAGGAGAAATAAGCCAGCGCCTGGCGGGGATGAAATGAATAGGATAGGCCTTCCCAAGCTTGGCAGTTTAGGGTTTAGGAACAGTTAGGGTACCATGGAAGGCCCAATCCCTGAGCAAGTGGGTTAAGTACCTTGTTATCCAGGCCAGGATGAATCCCTCTCAGAAAGCATCTAATCTCCAACACGTATTATTGCAGGGTGAGTAGCCAAGCATCCGCGTCGTCCGGTGATTCAAAAAATTTTACCGACCCTCCATGTTGCACTCTCAGCCGACATGGATACAACATGGAATACTTAATTTCTCGCTCACGCAGTCTCCTTCTGATGTCTGTAAAGGTCTTGCGTCGTTTTTGCAGGTCCACTGTGAAGTCAGGATAAAGATGAACAGTAGTATGTTCGTAAGGCAGGGTAGGATGTTTCCGGGCTTCCCGCAGGATCAGATCACGGTCCCTGTAATTCAGGAACCGTACGAGAAAGGGGCGCGGGGGGGCTCCCACCACTCTGCGGCCTGTGGGTACCCTATGGGCCCTCTCCACCACATAGGTGGGAGAGACCTCCTGTATATCCAGCAAGGACCTAAAGAAGACCTCCGCAAACTCAGCCGGGTGGTGTCCCTCCGCTCCCTCCGGTAACCCCAGGACCCACACATTGTTCCTGCGCATCCGGTTCTCTGCATCATCAGTCCTAGCCACTAAAGCCTGGACAGTGCGTTGCAAAGTCAATAGGGAACCTGTATGCTGCGATGTTATATCTTCCATCGCAGAGATTCTGTCCTCCGTCTCAGTTAACCTGCTACGTATCTTATCTAGATCCGCTCGTATGAGCGTGCATTCAGTTGCCAAGTAATCAATGCGGTTCATCACCGATGCTCTGCTTTGCTCTATGGCAGCTAAAATAGCCGTGGTGTCACTTGCCTGAGGTGGAGGAGGCGAAGGGCTTGGTGCAACCGGGTCGTCCGCCATGCCCGCTCTTGCGATCAACTCACGCACCTGGTCCAAGATGGCGTCCGTACACGAGGCCGGAGACGCCGGGACCGCACGGACTGCAGGGACCGCCTATGCTCGGCGCTTGGACAGCATAGCAGCTTAGCTGAGTGTCCGGAGGTTTAGTGAGGGCTTTCCGACTCTGGCACCGGGCTCTAGTAACAAGAATGATGGCCAGGATCCTCCTCGGCCTACATCCGGTCACGCCCCCCCATCAAGGGAGATGTTTAACTTTGATTCACTACATGCTCCCCGACCTTTACTATATATATTTCCTAACCTAAAACACCAATCTGGAGAGTGAGTTTTACTAACTATGTGAAAAGAGTGAAAAGATATAGTGTCATTTTCATATATAGCAGATACATTGGTTAAAAACACCGGAGGGGTGCCATTTAGGAAAGGGGCAATATTTAACGGTGAAGCTATTAAGGGAATCCTAGCAGTACTAGGATGCAATTTACTACAAATCCAACATTTATCATATCCTGATCTGTGTGCATATGTGTACTTAAGCAACATCATTTTACCTCCGAATGTTTCAACATCATTATAGGCAATTTCTCTTTTTACTCTAAATTCATTAGCAAGTAAATCATGAAGTGGGCCACATATGGGGCTAATCAGTCCTAGGTCTTCTGGGTGATAGATGCAGTTAGTGATGAGCCATACTGGCAGAAACACTATCAGCACTATCAGGAACAGTCCGAACAGTCTTTTCCCAAAATTCTGGGGCAAGAGTATCCAGTATGTCATCTTCAGAGACTTTACCACCTGTTTCACTCTCTCTTCGAGGATTTCCAAAAATTTCTTCTCCTCCTTTATCTGTGTCTTGCTTCTGTGGCTTGGGGGGAACCTTCTTTACCCTACTTGCGTGGATCCAGGTATTGTCTTGCTCCGTCAAAACAGCAGTTCGGGTCACTGCAACCACCGTAGTTGGGGGTCCAAATGGAAACTCCTGTTTCTTGTTCCGGTTCAGCTGCTTTACGACCACAACGTCACCTGGTGCGAAGCGATGGGTTGGTTCCTGTGAAGGCAAAGGAAGAGTGCGAGCCACGTTTCCATAGACACTATTTAATTTTTCAATCAGTTTCCTACAATACTCTTCCTGTATTTGTTCCAAATCCCCTCTTTCTATCACTAAAGGTTTCTTGGCTCAAGGAGTGGGAAAAGGTCTACCCATCAGTATTTCGAAGGGTGAAAGACCATTGGCCTTAGAGGGGGTCATACTGATCTCAGCCAGAATAGCAGGCAGTGAATTTTTCCATTTGTGGTAAGTACCTCCTGTTGCCTTTATGAGCTTATCCTTGATTGTCCTATTCATTCTTTCCACTATTCCTGAGCTTTGAGGATAAGGAATGTGAAACTTCCACTCAATTTGAAGTAGCTGTACAAGCTCTTGACATACCTTGGAAATGAAAGCGGGCCCATTGTCAGAATTTATTTGAACTGGACATCCCCATCTTGGGATCACTTCCTGAACTAAGATTTTAACTACAGTTTTTGCATCTTCTTTTGTAGTCACAAAGCATTCAGGCCACTTGCTGAACATGTCTAAGATTACCAAAAGATATTCTTGTCTCTTGCCTAATTTAGGCATGTGGGTGAAATCAATTTGCAAATGTGTGAAGGGTGAGGTAGGGTATTGTAAGTGGTCGTGTGTAGGCTTGTTAGGAATGTTAGGGTTGTTCCTTATGCATTCAATGCATCTGGACACAAAGGCTTTACAAAGTGAAGAGAGATTTAGAATGCAAAAATCTTTTGCTATCAGTTCTGCAGTGACTTTCCATCCCCTGTGTCCTACACCATGATACTGTGAAATGAACAAAGGTGCACTTGCTTGTGGAATACCCAGGCACCCCTCTTTGGAGATGAGCCCTGTGTCAGGGCTCAGCTGCAAACCTTGTGTGGACCAGAATTCCAGGTCCTCTGCAGTTGCAAAGGCCTGAAGATCCTGGAGCACCTGTTCCCATGGAGGGGAGGGAGCTACCAAGGGAGGTAATTGTACAAAGGCCTGCACAGCACTGGCAGCTGACTTTGCAGCCGCATCTGCCAGAGCATTACCCTTGGCAATATCGTCTGTACCGTTTGTGTGTGCTCTGCAATGAATGATTGCAACTTTTGATGGGAGGAGGATGGATGCCAGCAGATCATTGATCAAGGTGGAGTGAGAGATTGCCTTACCATCTGCTGCAATAAAACCTCTCCTTTTCCAGATTACTCCGTGGTCAAATACCGCACCCTAAGCGTATTTGGAGTCAGTGTAAATGTTTACTTCTTGGCCTTCAAATAGCTGACATGCTCGGGTCAAAGCAATTAACTCTGCGGCTTGTGCAGACTGAAATTTAATTGGTTTGGCTTCCAAGACAATGTCAGGCAACTGGACAACGGCATAGCCAGCATGATAAGTGCTATCATCTGGGCGGAAACAGGAGCCATCCACAAAGACAGTCTGTACTCCCTCCATGGGTGAAGAGAGCAAGTCAGCCCTTGGTGATGTATCCTGATGAATGATCTCAATACAGTCATGTGGGGGAACAATTTCATCACCTTCCCATTTCAACCCCAACAAGGCATTCAGCACAGGGGCAGGGCCAGAGGTGGGGGAACTGTACTTGATTGTCAGGCAAGGATTGCTCAAAAGGATAACCTCATATCCACGGAGCCGTTGGGCAGACATGTGTTGGGTGTGGAGATTCTTTAACAAAAACATTATCTGATGAGTGGTGTGTAACACCATAGGGTGACCCATTGTAAAAGGTGTTGCCATCTCTACTGCCATGGCACATGAGGCCAAGGCCCTCAGACATGCCGGCATGCCCTGTACCGGAGTTGGAACTACTCTAGAAAAGAAAGCTACAGGTCTCAGCTTGCCTCCATGCTCTTGTGCAAGGACCCCAGCCATGGTTTTACAATTGTCCCTTGCATATAAGTGAAACATTTTACAATACACAGGTAATCCAAGACCAGGAGCAGTTACCATAGCAGTTTTGAGATACACAAAAGCATTAACCATTTCATCAGACCATTGTACAAAATCAGGACTGTCAAGTAGAGTAGCTTGTCTCAGGATGTTGTCATGGAAGGAACAGTCTGGTATCCATTGGCGGCAGAAACCAATCATACCAAGAAAAGTCAGCATGTCTTTGTTTGTGGGCGGGGCAGAACCACTAGAGCCGCAGCTCTTTTGTGACTGATCCTTCTTTCTCCATGAGACAAAGTGAAACCAAGATATTCAACAGTTTCCTGACACCACTGTAACTTCTTTCCAGACACTTTGTGACCTGTCTGTGCTAAATGTTCCAACAGTGAAATTGAGTCTTTCTCACAGCACTCCTGGATTGAATTACTAAGCAGCAAGTCATCAACGTATTGATGCAGGACTGAACCATGACTAGGTGCCCAGGACTGTAGTGTAGCCTGGAGCGCTATAGAGTAGATTGCCGGTGAGTCTATGTAGCCTTGGGCAAGGCGGGTCCAGGTTAACTGGCTCCCACGAAAACAGAAGGCTAGTAGTAGTTGTGTCTCTTCGTCAACTGGGACGGAATGAAAAGCATTTGACAAATCAATGACTGTAAAAAACTTTGCATCAGCAGGTATAGAGGTGATGAGGGATGGAACATCCGGTACAATGGGAGCTATGGGTATCACCAGGTTATTGATGGCCCTTAGGTCTTGCACAAACCTATATGACCCATCACGTTTCTTCACAGGGTTAATGGGAGTGTTGAAAGGTGATATGATGGGTTTCAATATCCCTTTCTTCAAGAAATGTTCAACCAGTGGGGCTATTCCTTCCTCTTTCTCCTTAGAGAGAGGGTACTGTTTTTGGAATATGGGAACAATGCCAGGTTTCAGTCTGGCCTTGTAAGGTGTACACAAGACATGTCCAACATCCAGGCTACTGCTAGCCCAAACAGGGTGATCTGCTGGAAACACAGATAGAACCTCGTCTGAGTAACAATAACCTGGGACTTGAGTCTCATGATCAGAGACCAATGAGATCTCTTCTATGTGAAATTCTTTAGCCAACCCGAGAAAAGGAGATGTGACAAAAACACCTCCTCCTTTCGTGAGGGAGATGTCTATCTCCAGTAAACCTATCAGATCTCTACCTAATAGACTTACTGGACAGGATGGAATGATCCGGAAGGAGTGATGTAACAGTGTTTGGCCTGTGGTTATGTCTGTGACTGGAAGGGGTGGTGTTTTGTATGTTTTAGTCAGTATCCCATTTATACCCATAGAAGGTTCAGCATCCTCTCTCTCACCCGTGTATATGTCCTCTGAGATTGTAGACTTTGTAGCCCCGGTGTCGATCACATATGGGGAGACCCTCCCATTGACCATGAGGGGTACTAGGGGGGCTTCAGTGTAATCATCAGTGAGAAGTGGGAATGCTGGGATACTACCTTCTGGGCAACCTCATGACTGGTACTGAGACTGGTTCCAGGGCAAGGGGTAGCGCACAGCAGGAGCTTGTGTAGGGGCCTGTTGTATTTGTCCCTGGCCTTGGGGGGCTTGCTGACCCTGTGGTGGGTGCATGGGCTTCGGTGGGTGGGGACATTGATTCTTCCAATGGCCTTCTTGGCCACAGTTGAAGCAATGTGTGCGCCTGGCTCCTCCATTCTGACCTCCTCTTCCTTGACCGGACCATCTGCCTCTTCCTCTTCCTCCACTTCCGCCTCTCCCCCACTTCCGGTGTTCACCAGAATCATCCCGGGGCCTTGCATGCATTGGATTACAGTGCTGTAATCCTTCCTGATAATGTAGGGTTGTAACCCCTTTTGAGTCAAAACAACCTGCTGCGTCCTTCTCCATTACTTTACTAGTAAATTCTTTCACTTTCAATTTTGGCCATTCAGAAATCAACTGCTTTACCATGAGTCCACATTCATTCCTTAAACTGGTAATGAATGTCTGTATAAACAATGGACCCATTGCATCCTCCATAGGCAAACCTGCTTCTTCCTTCCACACTTTCGTAAACCTTTTAAGAAAATCAACAATTTCCTCTTTAACCTTTTGTTTGCATGCAATAGCCGTGGGGAGAGAGGTTCTGTCACTAAACACTTCCTTCATTTCCTTTTCCAATTTTTCCCACAATTTATCCTGACCAGCTGTTGTATTAAGTCTATAATCTTTTCCCGCTGTCCCAGGCGGCTGAATGTCATTTATGGTAGGGACACGCGCCCAGTTCCATGCACTTTCCTGATCATATCCCATGATACCATCAATGATTAACTTCATGTCTTCTTGGGTGAACTGCCTACCTTTACATGCTCTTTTTAGGTATGTTAAACAGGCCATGGGATTAATTTGAGGTTTTGGGGCCTTACTGATAATGTCATTCAATTCCGTAATTTCCATGGGCTTGAGGATCATTTGATCACCCATGATCAAATAAGGGAATGTGGCTAAAGCATGCGTGGGGCCTGGTGCTTCATAAGGTTCAACACCCCCTGTTGCTTCTTCCTTCTTACCTTCCTCCTGAACTGCATCATCTTCTTCTCCTGCGGACTCCTGGGCTTCTATTGGGGTTGTTGCACGAGGTGAATCACTCGTACTTTCATCCCCTTTAGACTCCTGTTTCTTCCCATACCTACTCTGGTCCTTTACAACTCATGAAAGGACCGGTCTAGGCTCAAGCGTCTCTTTCCCCCGTGTCTGCTTCTTCTTCTGCATTTCTGCCTTTAATATACTCACCTGCTCATCCATGGCCTCCATCTTACCTCTTAATTCTTCCAGCTCTGCTTTTGAGATCCTTACCGTCTCATCCTGACTATCCTGACTAGCACTGATCCCACCGCTGCCACCATTCTGTTGGGTATATGCCAGAGTAATGTATGTTCGTCCCTTGATCACCTGTGAGAAGCCTCTAGCACATGTGGGACCACACAAAGAACCAAGAGACAGCAAGTAGGGTCAAAGTGTGTGTCAGCTCATTCGTCGCTGATACATTGGGTTTTATTCAAGGAGCAATTAGGGTGGTAACAAGGGGAGGACATAGGGTGGGCATAGCTTACAACCAATCATATTATTACAACTAATGACAACTCCTACCATAGTGGTCTCATTTTAGCAATAACAACTAAAGTCCATCAAAGTAACATGAGGAGAGAAAGGTTAACGTGACAGTGACCAGTTGTTATCTTAAACAAACATAAGCCGATGCTGATAAGCTCTTCTTGCTAGGGAAATTTTACAGTTTAAAACATCTAATTATTTTGCTGACCACAAGAAGAAATATTTTAACTCTTGATTAACCCATAATTCCCTTATATTACCCAAGTTTTATGTGCTGCTATCTTTATGGCCCATCTGTGGTTTGTCTTAAGTGAAAGGTCCACTTGATTGTTAGCCATCCTTATAATCACTCATGATTAATTAACAAATTTCCACCCCCACCCTTTTACCAGTATAAATTTGAGTACACTTATGGGGTCAGCACATAGCTGGGGGTAGCACATTGCAGGGGCTGCTTTCTCGAAGTGATGCTTTCTACAAGTGATCAGCACTCCAATCTCTGCATCATGTAAACATTTATTCTCTGTCCCTTCACAGGTATGTGTCAGCTGAAGCAATGATCCACCCTTAACTGGACTCTCCTTTTAATCTCTATGTATCTTTGCTATGGTATGTGTCAGCTGAAGCAATGATCCACCCTTAACTGGACTCTCCTTTAATCTCTATGTATCTTTGCTATGGTATGTGGCAACTTCCAGCTGTTGCCCTATGTGCATTATTATAATGTTCTTGTTTCTCTGTAGTGTCTTACCCAAGTTTTATGTGCTGCTATCTTTATGGCCCATCTCTGGTTTGTCTTAAGTGAAAGGTCCACTTGATTGTTAGCCATCCTTATAATCACTCATGATTAATTAACAAATTTCCACCCCCACCCTTTTACCAGTATAAATTTGAGTACACTTATGGGGTCAGCACATAGCTGGGGGTAGCACATTGCAGGGGCTGCTTTCTCGAAGTGATGCTTTCTACAAGTGATCAGCACTTCAATCTCTGCACTTCAGCGATTGCACAAAGCGAATATACATAGCAGACTAAACTGCAAACACCCAACAGCCTTCAGCTGACCTTGTCTCTCTATTCAGCTCTCCTTCCACTCTATAACATGCAATTTCTACCACTCCTTCTGGCACTTTTGTCCTCTCTCCTCAAACTCTCTTACCTTCACCCCTCTTCTCCACCACCAAGCTTTTATATATCGCCCCACCTTCTGTCCTCTCCCTATTACTGCTCCCACCAACTCTTTCTCATTCTACATCCATGTTCTGAAAGAGCCACCAGGACTCTGAGACATGCCCCTCCATTTAAATCACACTCCCACATTACCTCGCTCACCCTCCTGCTTCTCCTAACCTCTGGTGATATATCCCCAAACCCTGGGCCTCCATCATCCATCTTTGCCCGGTGCTCCCATCTCCCAACACCCTCTGCCAGCAGCCGCAACCCACAGAACTTGGTCTCTATTCCTCTTATTCCTAATACCAGCCTCCCCTTCTCCTGTGGCCTCTGGAATGCCCGCTCTGTCTGCAACAAGCTCACTGCCATCCACGACCTCTTTATCACTAATTCCTTCAACCTCCTTGCCATTACCGAAACTTGGCTTCATGAATCTGACAATACAGCTCATGCTTCTCTCTCCCATGGCGGCCTTCTCTGGACACACTCCCCTAGACCAAGTGGACGGAAGGGAGGTGGAGTGGGAATCCTTCTTGCACCACGCAGCACCTATCAGGTACTCCATCCTCCTCCCTCTCTGACACTCTCCTCTTTTGAAGCACATTGCATCCGTCTATTTTCTCCTATTCCTCTAAGAGTCGCTGTCATTTACCGGCCCCCTGGGCCGGTATCAACTTTCCTGGATGACTTCTCTGCCTGGCTACCCCACTTTCTCTCTTCTGAAATCCCCACAATCATTCTTGGCGACTTCAACATCCCTGCAAATGCTATTACCACTCTTACTTCTAAACTTCTCAGTCTAACCTCATCTTTCGACCTGAAGCAATGGATACAGACTCCTACCCACTCCAACGGCCACACCCTAGACCTTGTCTTCTCCTATCTGTGCACTCCGTGCAACCTTTCCAACAATCCTCTCACACTCTCTGATCACCACCTTATTAGTTTCACCCTTTCACTG
Organism: Glandirana rugosa; assembly: GCA_018402905.1. Taxonomy (NCBI): domain Eukaryota; kingdom Metazoa; phylum Chordata; class Amphibia; order Anura; family Ranidae; genus Glandirana; species Glandirana rugosa. The sequence goes on from BLSH010172674.1 coordinate 180,347, forward strand.
TCTTGCACCTCCTCTCCCTCCAACCGCCTAACAGTTACCCGTAGAAACCTTAGCCACCTCAACCCTTCTCTTCTCCACTCTGCTAATGACCACCTCTATGACAAAATCTCACCCTTGTCCTGCCCCAACCTAGCCACACTTTTCTACAATAACTCACTGTCATCCTCCCTAAACAAGCTCGCCCCCCTTACTACATGCAGACTCAGGCCCCGGCCCCTACAACCCTGGCAAACGGACAACACCAGAAGTCTTAGAAAACATAGCCGCGCTCTTGAGCGTCTGTGGCGTAAGACTAAGCTCCAAGAAGACTTCAAACATGACAAATCTGCCCTCCTAAAATACTATTCTGCCTCCACACTGCAAAACAGACCTACTTTATCACACTCATTAACACATTATCATCCAGTCCCCGTCAACTCTTCTCGACCTTTAACACTCTACTCCGTCCTCCACTACCTCCACCCTCTAATTCTCTCACTGCCCAGGAGATTGCCAATCACTTTAAAACTAAGATTGATAACATTCATGAGGAAATCTCCAATGCGCACAAACCACCCCCACTCAACACCCCATGTCCACAGATACAATCACTACTTTCCACATTCACCCCTGCCAGTATTAGCTAAGTTGCTAAACTTCTATTGAACACCCATCTAACCACCTGCCCCTTGGATCCTGCTCCCTCGCAAATGCTACGCTCACCCTCCGACTCAATTCTACATTCTCTTACTCACATTTTCAACCTTTCCCTCTCCTCTGGCATTTTCCCAAACGCTCTAAAACATGCCCTAGTCACACCTATCCTTAAAAAACCCTCACTGGACCCCACCAATATTAACAACCTACGCCCCATCTCCTTACTCCCCTTCGCCTCCAAACTCCTCGAAAGACTGGTCTACAACCGACTGAGTGACCATCTGACCATGAACAAACTTCTTGATCCCCTTCAGTCTGGATTTCGCCCTCAGCATTCTACAGAAACTGCTCTCCTTAAACTCACTAATGAACTAATAACTAAAACCAATGGACACTATTCTGTATTACTACTCCTGGACCTTTCTGCTGCCTTTGACACAGTGGACCACCCCCTCCTCCTCAAAAAACTCCATGCCTTTGGTCTCCGTGACTGTACTCTAAGCTGGTTCTCATCGTACCTATCCCACCGCTCCTTCAGTGTCACCT
>BLSH010172674.1:202598-214003 GCA_018402905.1 Glandirana rugosa
GCTGTGGGCATTGCACATCGCCCACAGCGCTGCAGCGTGTCCTCTCTCCCCCCTCTCTCCTCTCACACTGCACCGATCGGTGCGGAGAGGAGAGAGAAGCCGGCGCTTCCGCCGGCTTGTTTACATGTGATCACGCCGTCATTTGACGGCGCGATCACGTGGTGAAAGGCCGCGCACAGCGGCCATTCACCACGATCCGTGATCAGTCGGGTCCCCCGGACCCGACGGTCACGGATGTTCCCGTGTGCGCGCCCCAGGGGGCGCGCGGGAACCGCGATTCTGGGAGGACGTCAATAGACGTCCTCCCAGAATTAAGCAACCGCCCTGTAGACGTCAATTGTCTATGGGGCGGTTGTTAAGTGGTTAACAGACTTGACATTTTATTTACTGTATCTTGCTTGCCTTCAGTCTGGCCCCATGTTTTAAAAAAATACCCATTAACACTTAATGTTTCCCATTGTATGGGAAGAGAGGTTTCATCTTTCTCGTGATCTCTTTGGAAGTTTTTTATCTTCTGGCGGATTTCTGAAATACATATTTCATCATTTAACAAATTTTCATTTAACTTCCATTGGCCACGTTGTCTCTTATAGCTTGAAAGCTTGATTTCCACAAAGATTGGAGCATGGTCAGACCAAACAAAGCTACCTATTTCGGATAAAGAGACAATAGGGGGTCCAAACTGATTTACAAGAAAGAAGTCTAACTTGTGGTATGTATTATGGACCCTGGAATAATATGTATAATCTCTATCCCTGGGATGATGAGCTTGCCATATATCAACGAGTTTTAATTTTTCCATAAGTTCTTAAAATTTATTTGTCTGATTGCCATTTTGAAATGGACGAGTTGCGGTAGTATCCAGGCCAAGATCCAGGACAAAGTTAAAGTCCCCACCAATGAGCACGATACCCTCTGCTTTATCCATAAGGTCTATCATCATTTGTGTCCCCATTTTAATCTGCTCCTGATTTGGTAGATATTGGTTAATAAACATGTATTTTTTCCGTATATGGATACCTTTAGGAGCAGAGCTCTACCATCCCTCCTGCCCCAAGAATCCAGAACCTGGTGAGGAAGAGATTTGTGTATGGCAATGGAAACACCTCTCGATTTGAAATAAGGGAAAGTGTCGTGATACCATGCTGGATAGTACTTATGAATATTTGGAATGCAATTTGAGCGATAATGCGTCTCCTGAAAAAATACTACCCCTATCTTTTGTTTATGAAATGAATATAAGATTTGTGTTCTTTTAGATGGAGAGTTAAGACCTCTTATGTTAAATGAGCAGAATTTAATGGGCCCATAACAGAGAAAATAAAGGGAGAAGAAATAGAGAGAAGAAGAAAAAAACACAAAAACTATACAACGAACTTAAGCAATCCTAGTTGCTAAGTTACTAGGTGACATTCTGTCTACTGTAGTCCTAATACTAGGATCCCTATCCTGTGGGCGCGGGATTACCAATTAATAACCGCATCCTTCGCCAGGCAGGCCTCCTGATATGGGGTAATGGAAGGGCGGGGGGGGGAGGAAAAATCCACTCCACCCCCCCAACCGCACCCCCCTAATACTGTTATTCTATTTTCCCAATGGGAGACGCCGGGACCGCGCAGTGGTATTCGGTTAGTCTATAAGGTCAATCTGTCTCCAACAGGGATGCATTTTGGCCCATTAACTTATTTACTCAATATCATCTCCTATCTCTCCCAGAGGGACTACAGTTCCTTTATTACCATTTGTTGAATACATAAACGTTTATTTTCAATTTCTAGTGACATATTTAACGTAAAAAAATAATACAAGAGTAATATTCCCAGACTCTCACTTAAACGTTCTCCGCCTCTCAACCCCTTCATAAGAGAAGTGGGAAGAGAAAGGGAGAGAGAGAGGGGGAAGGGGGGAAAGGGGGAGGAAGAAAAAAAAAACCCTGAGTGAAAAGTGAAAAATAAGCGTAAAAATCATTGAGAAGTGTGGAATATGAAAAGCGTGAGAAAAATAAAAAAAAATTAAAAAAAGGACAGGGGGGACCCCACCAAGTCTAGTGTTTTCTTGATTAAAACCTCAGAAAATATTGGGTAAAAATGGTAGCATGAGGTTACCTATCCAACTATAAAGTGTACATTAATAAAAAAGTATGCATGGAAATCGTCAAAGATGTGAAGTATGGGGGATATGCAAAAAAAAAACCCTTAGTGGAGAGTATACGTGAAAATCGTTGAGAAGTGTGAAAAATGGATAGTGTGGAACAAAAAAAAAAAACTTGCTGACGAGTAAGCGTAAAAATCGTTGAGAAGTGTGAAATATGGAAAGTGTGGAAAAAAAAAACCTTGATGACGAGTAAGCGTGAAAATCGTTTAGAAGTGTGAAATATGGAAAATGTGAAAAAAAAAAACCACCTCAGACAGTGTTAAATCAAATACGTGACACACAACTGCCTATCCAACTATATGATTATAATGTACTTAATGAAAAAATATGCTCAGAGATCATCAAAACTATAATATATAAGTTCAAATAAAATAAATGACCACTGCGCTTGAACACATTTAACTGAGCCAAAGCTGCTATCACAAAAAGGTCAGAACTAAAACCTCACACACAATGTAAATTATAGGTGCAGTGCTAAAATCGAGATAAAATAAATAGTTCATATATAAAACATCCAAACAATGTCTCCGGGTGTTTAGTCAGTTGTTGTGAGATAAACATGCAGACAAGGAAAAAGTGATCTTCATAGGAAACCTCCACCGACACCCATATAGACAGCCTCTTACCCTCTGGTTATGACCCCTATAACGGAGGTCTCACACACTTGTGTTTGCAATATCCTGGGGAAAGGAATCCTGCTGTAGGGTCAGGGGAGCCGCTCCAATGATCCCAGATCAATTCATAAAAGAACCACTTCCTCCGCCTCTCTTCCACTCATTTGTAGTCTTTAGTTTGCACAGTTGATCATCATCTGGCAGCCACCCTTATACAGCACAAGGCAACTTTACCTAAAGTTGCCTTGTGTTTTATAAGGGTGGCTGCCAGATGACCCTACCACCCCCATCCCCACTATGTCCCCTTACCCCAGAACTCCCCCTCACTCCCTCCCCATCAGAAGCCCGAGACTGTAAAATCAGTTATATATCAACTTCTTGTTCATTGAGATTTCCCAGATTTTTTGAGGGCTAGAGCGGTAAATCGACGTTCGGAAGCTGTAAAGTCTTCAAGAAGTCTGGAAGGTCTTCGATATCTTGAAAAATAGCCTTTTTCCCTATATGAAACACCTGAATCTGAAACGGAAACTTCCATTTATATAGTATATTCCTTTCTCTTAGCATCGTTAGCAATGTGTTTACTGCCTTACTGTCAAGGTATATCTAGAGAGATCCTGTAACAATATTATCTGAGCTCCGTCAAAATCAATTATTTTTTGTTGCCATGCTGCCCACATTATTTTTTCTTTTATATGGTAGAAATGAACTCTACAAATCATGTCTCTTGGTCTCTTTGGGTCTTGATTTTTAGGGCCCAGTGACCTGTGTGCTCGATCCAGTAATATTTCTTCTGTTGAAGGCTGCTGTAATAGCGTGTTAAAAATGCCTTGAAGAGTTGGTATTAGATCTTTTGGTCCTGTCGCCTCAAGTAGGCCTCTAATTCTAATATTATTTCTTCTGCTTCTATTTTCTTGATCGTCTATTTCCAGTAAGGCATTTTTTAGGCATTGAGTTATTTCTTGTTTTTCTTTTTCAGATTGAATTAGTTTCTCTTCCAGTTTTGTTACTCTTGTCTCCATAATATTCATTTTCTCTTCAACATTTTCCAAGGAGGATCTTACTTCCTGTATTGTACTGTACTGTATTGTACTGTATTTCTGTTTTATAACAGGTCCCAAGATGAGATATATATTTATCCATGTCATCTCTAGTCGGCAATGATCTTATGTAGGCTTCCATGTTCCAGGGTTCCTTCTGGGTTTTATTTCCTTCTATCGTCATCCCAGCTTGTAATTCCTGAGACCTGTTTGCCTCTTTTTCTATATGAATTGTTACCTCATCCATCCCTCTCACATTAGAGGTCTCCACCTGCTGTTGCGGTTGCTGAAAGTACTCCTTAATATCAGTATTTTGTGAGATTTGCACCTTGGGAATATTTCCGTCCTTGGGGCCGAAGGATAATTTTTTAGCCTTCTGTGCTTGGGAACCTTTAGGAGGCATGGCACAATCCTTCTTAACCTCTGTATGTGTTGATTTTATAAAAGTTTATGAAGGTCTTATAATGATGTCAGACCTTTCTCTTCCTTATAGTTCCTTTTATCACTCTTCGGAGGCTACCTCAGTGTTTTCAATATGCAGGTGACTGGCCCCTTTAAACCAGGGAGGTGGATTACTTTCTTTAAAACAGTTTTACTTATTTTACTGTGTTGAATATAAGTCTTTATTGCAATTTCAAGGATACCGAAAGAGAAAGAAAAGAGAAAAAAGGGAATCCACTGACCTTATACTCTTCAGAAGGGTAGCAGGTCCTCTTTCATAAGCCCCTCGCTTTTGTTGCTTGTGTGTCCGGTATCTGTCCGAGCACCCCTTCAGAGGCTGAGCCAGCTGTCGCCTCCACTCCAAAAACACCGCCCCTTCTTACATATGGGGGAGCCCTTTGGGTAAAATAACATCAATAGACTCCCAACAGCAGCAACACGTGGAGCCCTCTATCCTCTACAGAGACTGTAGTGCTCTCAGGGCACCCTGCTGGCTGTAAAATAGCAGTAACCTTTAAAGTAATTGCAGCCTCCACTGCAGTTTCTTTATTGAATAATCCACTAGGGCTGCAACCTGTTCCACCTTGCCCCCTTGCAGATGGTTAAGTGCACCTCCTATTGGATCTTATCTATCCACGAGGACCGCTGCAAACTGCCGAGCGGGTCCCGATGCTGTGATCGACTTGTATCTCAGATAAGAGATTGCCTATAGGAACAAAGATCGGCTTCCTTGGCACACCTCTGCCCTGTCACCGGCCTCCGAACCACTCGTGGGATCTTTCGCGGATGCGGGGAAGAGTCTATGGTGGAGTTTATGTGGCGGTGTTTTCATCCCTCACCCGATGCCTGGATTAAAGCCAGCCCCACTGAGCCTGTCTTACCGCTCCTGTGGCATGGAGAAGCCGGACCACGACTGCTCTAATTCCTGTCGTCCTCTCCGGAGGAGGGAGGAGGGTCGTAGGGAGGCACGGTGAAGGCAATGGGGAGTGTGAGGGCTGAGTACGCACCCCTCTCCTGACCCGGAGCCCAAGGTCCTACACAGATGTGTTTAAGTGAGGGCGGCTTGAGGGTCAATCTTCTATCCCCTGGTGCTCTGCAAGATCAACATATCTGGGCTGTCCTGATCGTCCCATCCAGGGCTACAGTTTCTGCCCCGTATGGGGATAGGTGTATTCAGCCATGCCTAGCGTGGAGGAGCACAGCTCCTATGCGGCCATCTTGGTGAGTCTCCAACCCCTGACTCTGCTTTTTTTTTATATGTTCTGTTTTATCTCCCTCAAGATAGAGGTAATTGTATACAGTATATCCTCTATGACTTTTATATCATGCCTCTGTACTAGATCTACAGGGTGGGCCATTTATATGAATACACCTTAATAAAATGGGAATGGTTGGTGATATTAACTTTCTGTTTGTGGCACATTAGTATATGTGAGGGGGGAAACTTTTCAAGATGGGTGGTGACCATGGTGGCCATTTTGAAGTCGGCAATTTTGAATCCAACTTTTATTTTTTCAATAGGAAGAGGGTCATGTGACACATCAAACGTATTGGAAATTTCACAAGAAAAACAATGGTGTGCTTGGTTTTAACATAACGTTATTCTTTCATGAGTTATTTACAAGTTTCTGACCACTTATAAATTGTGTTCAATGTGCTGCCCATTGTGTTGGATTGTCAATGCAACCCTCTTCTTCCACTCTTCAAACACTGATAGCAACACTGCAGGAGAAATGCTAGCACAGACTTCCAGTATCCGTAGTTTCAGGTGCTGCACATCTTGTATCTTCACAGCATATGTTTTTTTTATGGTTTTTATGGTCAGTAAAAACCAATACCGGGTGAGCTGCTCCTTCCAGGAGGTACCGCCATTCCTCCAAAGCCAACTTGATGGCCAGCAATTCCCTATCACCGACATTATAGTTCCAGCAAGATGGTGCACCACCACATTATGGGTGTCAGGTCCGAGCATTCCTAGATGAACAGTTTCCTGGAAAGTGGATTGGTCGTCGTGGGCCAGTTGAATGGCCCCCAAGGTCTCCCAATCTGACCCCCTTAGACTTTTATCTTTGGGGTCATCTGAAGGCAATTGTCTATGCTGTGAAGATACGAGATGTGCAGCACCTGAAACTACGGATACTGGAAGCCTGTGCTAGCATTTCTCCTGTGGTGTTGCTATCAGTGTGTGAAGAGTGGGAGAAGAGGGTTGCATTGACAATCCAACACAATGGGCAGCACATTGAACACATTATATAAGTGGTCAGAAACTTGTAAATAACTCATGAAAGAATAAAGTTACGTTAAAACCAAGCACACCATTGTTTTTCTTGTGAAATTCCCAATAAGTTTGATGTGTCACATGACCCTCTTCCTATTGAAAAAACAAAAGTTGGATTCAAATGGCCGACTTCAAAATGGCCGCCATGGTCACCACCCATCTTGAAAAGTTTCCCCCCTCACATATACTAATGTGCCACAAACAGGAAGTTAATATCACCAACCATTCCCATTTTATTAAGGTGTATCCATATAAATAGCCCACCCTGTATATTGCCCTATAAATAAGGTCACACACCTGGCAGTTCTCTGTGACTTCTTTATAATCCCTATATTATGAATTTTATATGGCTGTCTAATAAAAGCTAAGTTTTAGGCCATGGTGGGTTTGGTGCATGGGCTCAGCACATCCCTGCTGTTGGTTGTTTATTAGTGTTTCCCAATAAAGTTTTTTTTTTCCCTTTCTTTCTTTTCCCTTTTGCTCAATTTATTTTTATTAAATTTTAATTGACAGAGAAAAAAAAATACAAAACCAAAAAAAGAAGTAAAAGATATACAGTAGAGGGTAAAAAGGGAGAATACAAAAATCCTTCAGTACCCAAATTTCCTCTTCCTTTACCATGTCATATGTAGGGATGAGCCGAACACCCCCCGGTTTGGTTCGCACCAGAACATGCGAACAGACAAAACGTTCAGGGCGAACATCCGAACACCATTAAAGTCTGTGGAACACAAACATGAAAAATCAAAAGTGCAAATTTTAAAGGCTTATATGCAATTTTATTGCCCTAAAAAGTGTATGGGGACCCGGGTCCTGCCCTAGGGGACATGTATCAATGAAAAAACAGAAAATTGTATACTCACCTTTCCGTAATTTTCCTTTCCTGGTGCATCTTCATGGCAGCATACACATGGGTTGTGGCTCCGCCCCCACAACATGATAGGACTGGTTAACTATAAATCAAAGACAGACCCGGCTCACAGCATTCTCTGTAACTCTCACCAATTTGGGCGGGAATCTGTATGCTGCCATGAAGATGCACCAGGAAAGGAAAATTACGGAAAGGTGAGTATGCAATTTTCCGTTTTCCTGGTGCATCATGGCAGCATACTCATGGGTACTAACTCGGCATAAGGGGGGTTCAAAAAAATTTTTGTAATGATCAGAAGCGCAATTATGCACCATGAATTTTCTAAATTTTACTGTCGTGAGCCGGGTTCACTTAAAGTGTAATAAAGGTGTTTCCTGGGAGGACCATATTGCTGACTTGCAAATAGCCTCAGGAGACCCTCAGCACTGAGCTGTGCACTGAGCTGGCACTACCCTAGTTGAATGTGCTCTTAAATCATCCGAAACAGGAAGGCCTTGTGGAGAGTAGGCTCTTTTAATTGTCTTAATCTAGGATATGACTGTACATGTTGATGCTGATTGACCCTGCCTTAAGCCACGCTGGAGCCAAGTACAGATTTCAGCTTTCCTGAATGAAAAGGTAGCTGCCAAGCAGGTCACCAAGGTTAGATCAACATCCAGGGGATGTGGTTTTCTCACTCAACCAAGAAAGATGGTAAACTAACTTCCTGGTTAAAGTCGAAGGAGAAAGACATCACATGGATAAAGCCAGTCTGGAGTTTTAGGACTATACTGTCTGGGTAGAACGGTTAGGTGAGGCTCCTTGAGTACAAAGCCTGCAGCTCTGGCACCCCTTTTTCACAGAGGTTGCAACAACCAGAAATAAGATCTTCAGATTGCAGAGTGTAGCCAATTCTGTAGGATAGAAGTGAGGCCTTGATAGAGATGAGGAACATGAGCAATGCCACATAGGGAACAATGTTTTACTGGCAGGTATACAAATTCATGCAAGCCTATTGAGAATTGCATCACTAAAGGGTTAAGGACTCCCTGTAAGTGCAGACAAGGCTGAAGTTTGAAATTTAAACATATTTGAACCTAGGCCCTTATTTCGCCCCAGTTGTAAGAACTGTAGAACCTTGGCTCGTTTAGGTGATAAAGGACTCCAGGCTTTTACTGTGTGAGATCTGCATAATTTTCCCATATTCTTTGGTAAGTCTTATTCACAAAGACCTCTCTGGCTTAACACAAGGTAGCCACTACCTGCACTGACCACCCTTGACTTTGTAGCCTGCACCTCCCAACTTCCATGCCATCAAAAAGTAGTCTCTTGGGGCTGGATGACAAAACTGGCCGTGAGAGAGCAAATCTGTCATCACTGGAAGAGGCAGTGGTGACTCAATGCTTAAGTGTACTAGAGACACTAGAGCCTCCTAAGCCAAAATGGCATATTTGCAATTATTGATACAGGAAGTTCCACTGACAGCCTAAGAATTCTACCCTTCCACTGCTGTCTATGCACGGTATAAATCTTGCTCCTCTTCTAAAAGGAGTGAATGCCAGAAGGACTTTGAACACTACTCTCAGTTCAAGAGCATTCAATACTATGCCTCATAAGCTGAACATCCCATGACCTCGAGCAGCCTGCTCTTTGAAATGCATCCCCCAACCTTTCTAGCTGGGGTCTGATGTGATAATGTTCCATTCAAAAACAATTGGTTAGTTACAAAGAACCAAGGATAATCCGTCACTGTTCTGCTGGAGAGACTTCACTCCCAAAGCACCTTTGACTCTCTATCAGAGGATGGATATTCCCTTGTGGAAGTTCTACTGATTTTTCCCCGTCGCTATTGCAGTGAGACCTTTGTGAATGCCCTGGGGGAGATGTACAGACCGAAGGGGAGGCACTGAAGCTGGCAGAGGAATTGAGGATGAATTGGGACATGTAGGTGTCTGATAAACCTACAGAGCATCCAGTCTCCCAGATTTATTACTAATATAATGGATTGGAGGTTTTCTATCTTGCATGCCTCGAACTTCCTGTGCTTGTTGAGGGTTTTTTTTGTTTTTGTTTTTTTTTTTGCCACTGGGCACAGATTACCTGATTTTTTTTTTTTTTTAGAACAGAGGCGAACCAAATCCTCATCTCCTCTAGGCAAGTGGAGCCTTTAAGATTGCTCATTTATTTAATCCGGCTACAAAACTTGACTGGAAGAGATTGAAAGGTGGACATCCCAACTATCAATTTTATATGATCGTTATGCACATTGAATTACGCCCCTCCATGAGTGAACGTTTGTCATGATGTTATACTTTTTAAATAAAAATGATTGTACCAGAAAGGTGGACATCCCTTAAACTTCCACCAATGTCACGGCAATATAGTTGATATGGCCCACTGATCCTGAATATTTTCAATCCAGCTGTGTGCGCAAAGCTTCACACAGGCACCCCCTTGTATGAGTGCACCCTTAAAAAGACTTTCGCTGTTCTCCCAAGACAGGTGCCTTAGAGTTTTAAGGCTTTAATAATTAAGATTGGGTAGTTCTCCAGTTCCTTCACCAATCTTTTCCCGTAGGATTTTGCCTTCTTGTATCTATTTGGGAGTTGCCGCCTGTATTGCTGGACCTTTCAGAATTTTCTGTTTTTTGTCAGATGATATTCGCCCTAACCTGCCAGTGGTCACCCTTGAGGTGGCTGTATCCGGTCTACTCCCAAATGGATTGGATTTGTTGTCTGTTATCTTGTACCAGTTTTATTTATTTATTTTTAAGGCAATTCGCCAACCATGGCTTCAGCTATAATACCCTTCTTGCTGTGACCGCGGGGAACACAGCTCTTGAAAAACATCAATTGACGTCTACTGACACAAACCTAAAAGGAAAAGAACGAATTTCAGCTCTTACAAAGCCGTTACCACCTTGTCTCTTCACTTCTTCCAGAAGGGCTTCTTTAAAGGGTTACTCCACTTTTCAATCTTCAGGGCTGTAATTTTCTGTAAAATGCAATGCGACTATCTGGAGGTGTTCTGTACCCAGAATGTGTACGGAACACCCCCCCCCCCCCCACAACATCATTTCCTGTTTGTGTGACTGACTCACTGACATTCCCAGAAGTCTGCACCAAGATAAAAGTCAGATTTTTGGCATCCACTGCAACAAAAAAGTAATTTTGGTAAGATACTCCCAATAGAAAAATCATGTCTAAAGGGATGCAGACCCTGCCACCTCCCGCAGGTTGATAATTATGAAACCACTCCCATTAGACCCACTCAGCACAGGGGCTGGTTATTGCTTGTCTGCTGCCACCTGCAAATGCTACAGTATGTAGGAGCACTTCAGATCTAGATCTGATTTTCAGACTAGAGCCTCCTTGAACATAACAGCAAGTTGACATGTCTTGCCAGCTACATTAATGATGCATCCCTCATTGAAGGAGACTGCAGCAGATTCCCCGTTAGCTTTTTCAGAGTATACAGTTTTGACAACCTTTTTATACGGGCCTTTTCCTCTGACCCTTCCATTCTTCCTGGATTAACTCCTCCAGTTCAATGAAGGGAATGAATACTTTCTAATCTTGTGGAGAGTTTCCTCCACTTCACCCCAGGCAATTGCCTTACAAAAAGGCTCTATTGGGCAGTCTTCAAAGCTTGTGGCCCCTTTAACACTTTCTTCCTCTGACAAGCTTAGGTTAGTCTCGGTCATTCACCACAGGTTTAACCTTTCGAACAGTCTCCTTCTTTCACAATTTCCCCGGTGTTCGAAACTTCTGACGGGTTATCTCGGAAAAACATTCCGTTAACGGACCCCACTTCACCTCCTTTGAGAGGTGTTCTAATCTTTCATAAGTAAGGGAAGTAACTTGACCTCCTCAATTAGGTCCTTCTTACCTTCCCAGTCTCCTTTTCCGGGCATATTTTTCCAACAGTTTTGACATATGAGACTTTTTCGATTGCCCCTTAGACGACGTCAGAGGAAGTTACTCCCTACGTAGTAATTACATCGACCGTTCTGTACAGTTGAACGACAATAC
>BLSH010172674.1:218884-231098 GCA_018402905.1 Glandirana rugosa
GACGTGTTCCATGTCTGTTCAGAACACCCTAGGTACGGTGCGTTATCACAGACAAGCGGAGCCGTTTGTCCACATCCAATGTGGACAAGCTAACCTTTATTAAAATGAATCAGGCATGGATCCCACAAGACTTGTCTGTACCTTGTGCAGAATAAACATTTAGACCGGACTCACACAGCCATTCAAATACTTCTTTTTTGAATAGGCCTCAATACAAAAAAAAACCCATGTTGGCTACCTCCTCCTACTCCTCTACCACCGCCACTTCCACCTACACTGCCACGGTCACGGCCTAGTCAACCTCTAGGCTCCTACTCCACATCCACCCCCCTTCCCATTTTTTTACTTGATTTTAATTTATTTTCCCTATCCCCATTTATTTGTAGGGCACTTGCCCTAGTTTGAAGATGATTTTAGAACAGTTATATGGCTTCTACCGTTAATTAATACTTTTCAGACACAGTTTGATCCACATTCACCTCCATTTTTGCTTTTTTTATGTTTTGATTTTTTTAAAAATATTTAACGTTATTTCCCTGTCCCCATTTTTTTGTAGGGCACTTGCCCTACCCTTACCCCCATTTTACTTCCTTTTGCAGCCCTCTAGGGCTTTCCAGGACTTTGTTACAGCCATTTTTGTGCCTAAAAGTTCGGGTCCCCATTGATTTCAATGGGGTTCGTTGTCCGTGCGATCGTTCGGGTTCCGTCCGGAGCCGGACTTTGTCCCGAAGTTCGGACGGACCAGCAGAACCCGAACTTCCAGAGGTTCGCTCAACTCTATATAAGGACAATAAGAGAGGCATATCCAAATAGAGGGCTTATTTCACTTTACCAACTTAACTCCTTCACGCCGATGTAACACAAATATGCAGCCCCACTGGACTGGGCTTTTTTCAGTGGGCTGCATATTTACGTATCTCCCTTTGTGCTGGGAGTGCACAAAACAGCATGGGGCCCGTGAGCCCCAAGCTCTGTACTAACGATCGGGACCCAGGACTCGAGATTCCGGGTCACCTGAGCACTGTGATCTCCTCTGATTGGCTATCAAAGTGATCAGTCACTGTGAAGCTCGCCCTTGTATTTTCTTTTTCTGTGAACAGAGGAGAGAGAGATACATTATATCACTCTCTCTCCTCACAAAGAAAAAAAAAGTGTTTGTAAAAAATACAATTAAATAATAGTAATAAAAAAAATACATAAAGTGTAGATCAAGGTTTGATCTAGGCCAGTGCCAGGATTAGTGTTTGGGTCAAGGTCCTGGTCAGTATTGTTTTTTGGACAAGATTTCTTTTTTTAAATTAGTATCAGTGTCAGTGTGTTTTAGGTATAATAATAAAAAAAAGCAAAATGTGCACCATTGTTTTTGGGCTGTACATACAACAACTAACATTCACATATGTGGTATCACTGCGATCGTCAGGGGCAGGTAAATTTAATTTGGGTTGTTCTTTGGTGGTAGTTTTCCTTTGATAATAATAAAAAAAAAAAATCAGGAGATATGCATTACCATTTACCACCAAATGAAAGCCCAATTTGTCCTGTAAAAAAAGGAGGTACAATCCATCTGGATGCACAAAGTAGTTGTGGTAGTGTATGGTTTTACTAACATACTTTGTCAAATCTGCAAAATTGTGCTTAGGCATTTAGATTTGTTTTACCCTTAGGTGTGAAAAGGGTTAATCAATTTCACAGATACAAAGCTTTATATTAAAGTCCTAAAATCATCTGTCTCCATATATATAATACAGGGGCTCCACCTTAAACGAAAGACCATGTATCTATCATGTTGTTGTGCAACTTTTTCCTCATCCTCATTAACCAGTTGCCGACCGCCCGCCGTGGCTTGATGACGGCAACTTGGCTCGATATCGCAAACTGCCGTCACCTGCCGGTGGCTGTGAGATCGCTGTCATCCTTTCGAGATTCCTCTCATCCTCAACCTCACAACCAACATCTGAATTCTTTAATGGCTGGGCATTATCAAGGAGCAAGTGGCTGATGCTGTGGTCAAATAACTCAGCTGACTCCTCCTCCATGGCTGAGGTTGGGGCTATGGCAGGAATAGATGTAGACAAGGAGGCAGGTTTATCCACTCTGGCAACTGCAGGGGACTGCACACTTGTCTCTGCTTGCGTGACAGAGGATGATGAGGATGAGGAAGGTTTAGTAAGCCAGTAAACCACCTCCTCTGCATGCTGTGGCTGGACCCCAATCTGTCTGACTTTCTCCTACTTTGTCCACTTTCAGACGATCCCTGAAAACTCATCTCTTCAGAGAAGCCTATCTGACCCCCACCTAACAAATGTACATTTATTTTCTCCATCAGCACATCCCCCACAGTTATTACCTCTTGTGTATCTTGACCCTCCCTCTTAGATTGTAAGCTCTAGCGTGAAGGGCCCTTTGATTCCTAATGTATTAAAGTGTATTGCATTTATACTGTCTACCCTCATGTTGTAAAGCGCTGTGTAAACTGTTAGCACTATATAGGGAGCGGGTAGGGCAGACTCGATGTCCACCGGCTACTCGCGATCGCTCCCCCGCAGTGACAGAACGGAGGTCCTTGCATGTAAAGAACGGATCTCCACTCTGAAAGGGGGGAAGTGATGTGATCGTAGGCTCCCTGTGTATGGGAGCCGCGATCACTCTCCTCCCCCACTCAGCCCAGCCCCCACACAGTTAGTAACACATCCCAGGGAAAACACTTACCCCATCGTGGCGGGTGGTGGGTGGCGGGCAGCATGGTGCAGCGGCTGGGCTCCGAGTCCTCTCCTCCATGGCGGCTTTCAGCTCCTCCCCTCCTCCTCCTAGGCATCCAATAGGATCGCCTGTCCTTTCAGCCAATTGGGTTATGGGTGTCA
The DNA here is from genome assembly GCA_018402905.1 of Glandirana rugosa. Taxonomy (NCBI): domain Eukaryota; kingdom Metazoa; phylum Chordata; class Amphibia; order Anura; family Ranidae; genus Glandirana; species Glandirana rugosa. Next base: position 221,746 of record BLSH010172674.1, read on the forward strand.
AAACCCGCTTCCTGATTGGCAGGGAGGAGGATCAGTGTTACAACAGCGAATATTCATTCACTGTTGTAACACACCTGGGTGGGCTAAGAGCGCATTCTCTGTACCCCGAGCCCACCCTATATTGAAGTCTATGAAAGCCTCTGGCTCTAATTGGTGCAAAATAAACACCCCCTCCCAGTTGGAATTAATGCGCCGGCATCCTGAAAGGGGCCAGACGCATGGACAGGGGAGGTAGTGATAGACAGGGGGGCGGGGCCTGTGAGCCCTTAATGGACGGGCCACCCCTGAACTAGGTATTAGTATAGATCCATTCCCTGTGTTGTTTGTTTGCCTTTGTTTGTAGTGATGGGCTCTCATGTTGTGGCTGCAGATTGTAGTGTCATGGCTGATCATTTCCATGTGTAGCTATACCCCTGTAGCGGCTGCTGGTAATTGTAGTCCATCTGTCACCCTGCCCAGCCAAACACACGATTTCCAGTCACTCTCAGACAGAAAACCGTCCATTCACTTTGTTTGTATTTTTATTGAGGGGATTAAACGTAGATGGGGTAAAGGAATATGGAATGCCCAGTTGATTGAAGCACAATATACACGAGACTAAACCTATATACACTCTCTGTATATACACCTCCACACTTCAGCGCATCCCTTGCTTGCAGACTATCTCTCCTTTACACCTCCAGCACATCACTTGCTTGATCTCCCCCAGACCAACTAGCACTGATTGGTAGGCTCAGCCAGGCCTAAAGTGAATGCCCTTAGCAGGCAGGGACCACAGGCCTCTTTGGTGTAGAAAAAATGAAGGTGCTAGCTGTCTACATTGCTACTGCTTCCAGTGCCACCTCTACAAACCCTGCCAGCCCTCCTGGCTGCAGCTGACTCTCTCCACTGCCCGTGCCACCACAGTCTACTCTGCTGGTTCTGCACCCATCCAAGTCTGCATTCTCCCAGTCTTTTCAGGCATGCCTCCCCAGTCCTTTCCTGACTGTGCGTCACTCACCAGCCCTCTTGACTGCGACCAGTGGTTCCTCCCTGGAGACTTGCCTGGCAGTGCTCTCTCCTGCTGTCCTCCCCTTGCTCCCGGGCCTCCTGTCCAGAACATCTCCACATGTTCTAAGAAGGTCGCGTCCACACCCAAGCCCAGGCCCAAGGTCCAACCCAACCCAACCCAAACAACTCCTTCCCAGCTGGGCTGACCCTGGGTATTTAAGGAGGCCTGCCCCCTGGCGATCCAATTTGAGGATTGGTCGGTGCTCCTCAGAGAATACCCCAGACAGCTCCCCCTTTCCTCTCCTCCTTTCTTTCCAGAAAACACCAGAACATTCTGGAAAGAAGTGGGAGGTGTTGGTGATGATGCCTGTGAGTTACCCAGCTCTACCCTGAGTCACCCCCAACCCAGATCAAAACAAACAGACCTAGCTACCAGCCAGGCCTGTCTAAATTTACCTAATCTACACAAAAATCCTACTTACATCTAGCAACCTAGAGTGTGCTACACATGTATTTATTCACCTAGCTTGTCCCCATTTGCCAAAGGGCCAGGCCACTTCTTGTTCCGGGTCACACGGCATGCAATCAATGTCTAGCCATTTCTCTGTGTTGCACCACAAATGTGGGATTCTAATGCAATGAAAATGTATCTTTCCCCTTCATTGCTCTACCTGCTTGTACCTGTTTCAGATCTAATTACTAGTTTTCACCCGCAGAACACTAGGCTGACAGTTGGACATGTTATTTCTTCACAGAAAATGTCAGTTCCTAGACTAAAGACAGAGGTCATGCATTAAAGGCATAATTCACACTTTCATAAAAACTGCCTATGCAGATAAGGGGTGGCTGTAAATGAAAACAAACTGTGCAGCTCTGATTAAAGTTGAATAATGCGCTGCCTCCCACCTCTTTTTTTTCTCCACCCCTTTGCTTTCTCCTCCCCCCACCCGATCCCCCACTCCTTCTCCTGGCTCTAAACTTTTCCCTCTCGGGATATTTGCTCTCTGCATTAATATGTAAATTACACACTTTGATCTGTGGTTTGTAACCTGATTCCGATAAATACTGATTTGGCCTCTGGCCACTTGTGATGTGTATACCTCTCTTAGACCTGTGTGTACCTATGACATCTTTGTGTCTCTTTGTGCTTGTACTTGTGCCACACGGACCAATATTATGGACCACCCTTTTCTTAAAAAAACACTTTCCTGTTAAAACAAAGTTGAATAATGCCCTTGCTATAGGTGTAGGGCATTTGCATATCTCCCAAAACCTGACTGGAATATTTCCAGGACTCCCAGGGTATCATCAGCATACAAATGGTATTCAAAGCCATGGGAGGCTATCAGCTAAACCAGGGAGGAGGAGTAGATCAAGAATTGGAGAGCTCCAAGAACACAAGGGAAGAGGAGAGGAGAAGGTAGAATTATACGTTAAAGAGGAAGTAAACCTGCGTTTTGTTTCTTCTTTTTTCTTACCTGCAAAGAAAAAGGCATAAGGTGCGAGTATGCATGGCATAAAAGCACATTATGTGACACTTACCTGCAAACTAAGCCCTTGTCGTTCCCACTCGAGACGCATCCATCTTCAACCATCCTCTTTCCGGGGCCCTGGACTCTGGCTGTGTGACTGGCCGGAGCCACATCACGCCACTTCCGCCGCTGGTCACAGTACGGGCTTCTGAAGAAAAGGCACAGGCGGCCGTTCCTTCAGAACGCATGCGCCAATGACATCATCGGCGCAGTATACGGTGAATTCTTATTCTAGGCTTACCTATAGGTACAACAAATACAGGAAGGATTACTTCCTCTTTAAACTGAAGGTAGATTGGGATAAGTAAGATGAGAACCAACATAGGGCACAATCATGGAGACCAAAGGAGTAGAGTTTTCTGAGAAGGACGGGGGATCAACCATATTAAAGGCAGCACAGGGGTCCAAGAATAGGAGTACAGAATAATGACCATTGATTTTAGCTTTTAGTAAGTAATTTGTAAATTTCAGGAGACCAGTTTCTGTGGGGTGTTAAGAGTAAAATCCAGACTGAAGGGGATTAAGACGGTGGTAGCTCAGTCGGTTGTAAATCAGGTGTTCAAGGAGTTTGGGGGTAAAGGGGAACAAGGATGGGACATAGGTTATTAAGATTGGTTGGATCCAGTGAGGGCTTTTTAAGTATGGGGGTGAATAGTGCATGCCTTAGGGAGCTGGGGAAGATGCCAGAAAAGAGGGAGAGATTGAAGATGTGAGTTGAAGATGAATAAGAAAGCATAGGATAGTGCCAGGTTAGGTTGGGCATTAGAAAAAAGTTTAGCAACCTTGTCTATAGTAGCAGGGTTGATTGAAGGAAGTATTGAATGTGTGATGGATCAAAACCACAATCGGGCTCAGGTTGGACATCTGCTGCTGCTCCTAATTATGAAGTGTAGATACGTGCACGGAGAGGAAAGAAGTAATTACACTGATATCTGTTCAGTTCAACCACTTTCTTATCTCTGTTTATTGTTGGGCGGTACCCAACCTTTTATGCACAAAGAACAATAGAGTATATGTCACTACTATGCAAATGTAGTCTGTCTTAAAGGCATGTCTTGATTGGCTGAAATGCAGGAACTTGCTTGATTGCTGATCTCTGTTCACTCTTTACTTCCTCATACCTCCAGTCTCTTCTGGGGGCGTAGTCACGAGGATGTAGACTCCATCTTAGTATCCGAACTTCACTCGATGGGAGGGGGTGCTACTAGCGGCCATTTTGAGTAAGCAAAGGTAAAAAGAAGGTAGCTGCACATATATTAAAAAATATATAATGTTGCGCTCAAATCGCAACATCGCAATTTTTTATTGTTTGTCTATATGGTGGAATATCGCACTATTTTTGTTGCAGCTAAAACTATTGGAGATTACTAAGCGCGGTTTATTTCTAATATTTTTAGCTGCACATATATACATTACAATAATGGTCATTTTACCGAATTCCATCAAATATTTACCAGTGGACATGGAATGTTAATTGGGGGAGATATATGTACAGTGGAGATCTAAATGCAAATAGTATCAATCTTATTTTTGATGATTGGTGATCTCCTGGCCAGTGAGTGAGTTAGTGGGTGGAGGCAGTGGAGGACAATGTAGAGTTAAAGATAGAGTTGACAGGGACTGGATGAGAGGGTGTTAATGAAAGTGATAAAATAGTTCTGCTTAGCAATGTGCAGGCGGGAATTGTATTTTTAGAAGGCAGATTTATATTGGTTTAAGTCCTTCTGAGACTTGTAGGGGTCGGGCCTGATTCTGTGTGTAGTGAGGGGGAAAGTGTGTCCAGAGAGGATAACAGTGAACTGTTGTAGACAGAAACGGCTATGTTGGGACAGGAGTGAGATTTTGTTATAGTGGTGGACAGTAGCAGAACAGAGAAGAGAATGGTTAAAGTAGAACTAAAGACAAAACTTGTTTTTTGTTATGGATAGAATGGAGGGAGATTAGAATGCTTGTCGGTTTTTATTGCTGTCTGTTTCTCTGTTAAGGAGATTCACCCTCTTTATTTGTCCTTTTTACCATTATCATTGAAAGTGAAGTAAAAGAAAATCCAAAAATTTGGGTTGTCTCCTAAAAAGTAATAGAGGGAAATCTTCCAATAGGGACACAGATGGTGAAAAAAAATCTGACAGGAGTTATAACCATCCTTTACTCTCAGGGCCGCTGATAGGGCAGTACAGCCAGCCCAGTTGTACCGGGCCCGGGCCCTATCAGCTTATCAGGGGGGCCCGGCCATCTTTAGAATGAATTTCTTCTAAACAAAAATTCAGGCTTACTAAATTACCCCCAAAGCTCCTTCTTGCTTAGGGGGTGTATAAATATATATTTTTTCTGGGCCCCATAAGTTCAATAGAGGGGCCCAGGAGGTTGGAGCTGAGGGACTATTTTTGCATTTTCGGGGCGGAGGTACACACACCAGCTGCATGCTCTGCATTCCCGGCTGCTATTTATCTTCCCTGGTGTCAGTGTTTGGCGGAGTGATCTTTAAAGTGCTTCACCTGCGGCTGCTCTGCTCTTTCAGATGCTGGGACAGATGTGAGAGCTCGCAGGGAGGGAACAGGAGAAAGAATTTGAGCGTCAGTGTCAGGTAGCACGGAAGTGAGCAGTGAGGTGTTACAGCCGTTGTGATGTCCTAATAGGATCATCCAAAGTCCTCACAGTGCCTTTTAACATCTTATAGGTTTAGTAGAATCATCCACACAGGACAGAGGGTGCTCTATTTCTTTATCAAAGTGTCACATGGCTGTTGGGTGCTGACTTTGCTGTGGCTATACTCTGTGTTACAATGTGTAGCACACAGCACAGCTAAGTGACACCTTTTATAAAGAAATAGAGCACCCTCTGTCCTGTGTGGATGATTCTACTAAACCTATAAGGGCTCTTTCACACACATGGAGTCCGTTTTGACGGGCTCCACTGCTCAGCAGGGATCCATCCATGGATCCCCGCTGAGCCGACGGATGACAGGACACTCCGTGCAGAGGCTGACCTGTCAGAGCTCCATTCTCCTCTATGGAGAATCGGATCAACACGGACTGTCTGTCCGTGCTCATCCTATCCCATCCGATAGGCAGATGGAAAATAGGGTTTCCATCCGTCTGCTTTTGGAGGATCGGAGCGGATCGGGTGTCAGCGGACATGTCACCGCTGACATCTGTTGCTCCATAGAGCACAATGGAGCGTCCGTTTGGGTCCGCCTGAAAAACATCATTTTCATTGGCCGGAATAATTTATTCTGGTCATTGAAATGAATTAAAGCTAAACACCTGTAACACGCAAAAACATTTGTAAAAGCATTAGACACTTTTACATGTGTCAAGCTTTTTTTTGCCAAAAGCTGCTGCTCCTGGATGCACAGGCCCTTTGTTTTTTTCCTGATTCTAAACGCCCCTGCCATTAAAAGATTCTAAAAGTCTATATGTGCGTTGACATACAGGATAACATGGAGGGGTGTTTAGAAGCAGTAAAAAAAATACACCTGTGTGAATGAGGCCTAAAGATCATAAGGCACTGTGAGATGTTCCTTTACACTTGTCATGGGGGGGTCAGTAAAAACACTCAGCTGAGCTGCGTTTTTACAGCCCCTTTAACCACGCTATTTTAAAATGGTGCTGGGGTCATGCTGCAAACATGCGTTTTTAAACATACACATATCCCCAACTGTGGTCAACGGCCAGGAGTGTGTGTATATTTGATAATGTAACTGTCACCTTTCTTGTGAAAATCGGGTCGGGGGGAGCGCCAGGGGTGGGGACGAGGGCGGAGTCAAAGGGGGCCCCATTAGGTAGGCTGTACTGGGCCCCATGATTTCTAACAGCGGCCCTGTTTACTCTATCCAAAATGAAATAAAGTTGTGCCTGTAGTTCTACTTTAACCACTTCAAGACTGACCACCGCATATATACTGTACATACCTGTACAATAGATACTGTGGGCGCACGCAGGTCCGCTGCACGTAGGGAGAGCCAATCCGTGGGTCCGGAGGCCCTCTGCGATCGCTCCACAGAGAGGCAGAACGGGGATCTGCCTATGTAAACAAGGCAGATCCCCGTTCTGACAGTGAAGTACACAGAGATCTTCTGTTTCTAGTAATCAGGAACAGTGATCTTTGTTCTTCCTGTCAATCCATCTCCCACACACTTAGAAAACACTTGCAGGGAACATACTTGGCCCTTTGAGAGTCCCTGATGTTAACCCCTTCCCTGCCAGTGTCATTTATACAGTGATCAGTGCATTTTTTTTAGCACTGATCACTGTATTGGTGTCACTGGTCCCCAAAAAGTGTCACTTAGGGTCAGATTTGTCTGCCGCAGTGCCGCTAATAATCACTGATCGCCGCCATTACCAGTAAAAACAATTTAAAAAATGAAAAACCCATAAATCTATCCCATAATTTGTAGACGCTATCAATATACGCTTATTGGGATTTTTTTTACCAAAAATATGTAGAATACATATTGGCCTAAATTGATGAAGAAATTTGTTTTTTTTTTTACATTTTTTTTGGATATGTATTATAGCAGAAAGTAAAAAATATTGTTGTTTTTTTTTTCAAAATTGTTGGTCTTTTTGTGTTTATAGCGCAAAAAATAAAAACCGCAGAGGTGATTACTTACCACCAAAAGAAAGCTCTATTTGTGGGGGGAAAAGGACATCAATTTTATTTTGGTACAGCATCACACACCCGCGCAATTGGCAGTTAAATTAAGGCAGTGCAAAAAAAAAGGCCTGGTCATTAAGGGGATAAAACCTTCCAGGGCTGAAGATGTTAAAGTAGCGAAGATTTCTATGGGTAACTGTTTGGCGATAGAGGGAGAGGAGATTGAAGACAGGGAGAGAGTAAAGTTAATAAGGAAGTGATCAGAGAGAGGAAAAGGATCATTGGAGAGGTTGCACGGAGTGCGTAGGTAGGAGACTACATTGTCAGGGGTGTTGCTATCAGAGTGAGTGGATTCATGTACCCATTGCTTCAAGTCAATAGAGGAGGTTAGACTGAGAAGTTTAGAAGTCGTAGGAGTGTTAGCATTAATAGGGGTGTTGAAGTCACCGAGAATGATTTTAGGAATTTCAGAAGAGAGAATGAAGGGTAGACAGACAAAGAAGGTTGATACCTGTCCAGGAGATAGCAATTCTCAAAGAATCTGGGGAAAATAGATAAATACATTGTGCCTCAAATGAGGAAAGGGACAGAGAGGGAGGCAAATGAAGAACTTAAAAGGTGCTTTGTGATGATAGAAGGATTCCAACTCCACCTCCCTAGCATTTCCATGGTCTGGGAGTATGAGTCCAGAGTCTGATTCATGAAGCCAGGTTTCAGTAACAGCAAGTAGATTAAAGGAGTTAGTGATAAAATGATAATGGACAGAGGAGAATTTGCTAAAGACAGAGCAGGTATTCCAAAGGGTGACAGGCTGATGTGCTGATCCAGGCTCCTGGGTGGATCCTGACCATATGGTCATGATCATTCCCCAGCCTGGACTGGCTGGGGAAAAACAGGTCACAGGAGTGCAAAACAAACTGCACCCCTGTGATCCACAAGAGAAGTAATACCAATGATCTTTGGCTGTATGTCTCCTTTAAATGACGGAGGTCCAGGGTTTGGGGATATAGCTCAAGAGGTTAGGAGAAGCAGAAGGGTGAGGGAGGTAACATGGGTTAGGGTTTTTATTAGCATGTGGGTAACAAATGAGCAGGAGTTAATGAGTGTAGTAATAAGGAGAGGACAGAAGTGAGGGTGATATATTGTATATCACACCAAATGCATATCATTTACCTCTCTATATGATTATATGTCTCTTCCAACAGGTCTTCCTATACTCATATAGAACCCCACAGATAATCAAACCTATGAAAAATGAAAATACCTATAAAGCATACTGCTCAAAAAACACTTTGAAAATCTCAATGGGGAAAAATATAATGCTGGATATCTATACTGATGTAAACTGGGTAATGTGTTAGGAATGAAAGGATCCCACATTGTTTGGTTGAAATTAAAATGATCAACCTACAGAGGGCTGAATTCAAAGATACCCTGAAAATCAAAGTGAAATAATGATGCAGCAGGCTAGTCCATTTTGCTGAAATTTCATTACAGCAACTCAAAATGGTACTCAGTAGTTTGTATGGCACCCACATGCTGCCCAGGGCCCGTCATTGTTTTAGGGCCCAAAGCAGCTGCCCCGTAAGCCCCGCACTAACCGCAAATTGGGAGCCCCATCGGCGCTGCAAACCGATCGCTCCAGTCCACACAGCGAAGCACACTGTGCTGTAAGTCTTGAGCGAGCGGGCGGGGCAGTGAGCTCCAATTACGCTCTGACCCCACCCCATGCTATGCCTGTACATCGGAACCTGACTCGGGAGGCCTCAGGTAGGAGCCGAAGTCAGAGTGCTGTACTAGTGGCAGCTGGAAGCACAAGTGTGAGCCTGTGCATGGTGAGCAAACTTAGCAGAGCTTGAAAGACCAGGACCAGGTAGGTCCGTCTTCTGGCGGCTGGTGGGCATTTCTGTTGGGGGTGGCAAACAACCAGCGTGGGGGTTGTCTTTACGGGTGGTCGGCGGTCTTCTGCCTGGATGGACCAGGACCAGAAAGTTCGAGACGATTCAAACGAGTGGTACGTGTCCGAGTGTGAACACGAAGGTCGACGGTGATCATGTCGTGAGACTGAAGCCGAGGATGGACTCCGGAGGGCTCAGTCCAAGGCTACATGTCCGTATCGTACCCCACCCCAGTCTCGCATTAACCTCGAGTGACGGGGCGGGCGAGCGAGTTCTGAATGTCGTGTCACACGAAGCGACACACCTGACCTCGCTAGCCAAACGTCGCGGCTACCCC
>BLSH010172674.1:250842-265898 GCA_018402905.1 Glandirana rugosa
GACAAGACAAGCTTCAGATCCGGAAGGCCTGATATCATTTGGGATGATAGAAAAAAACATGTCTCTAGTTACCTATACGTTTAACATGACGTCGTTAATTCCTTTAATGTTTTGGGTCTGGACTAAACCCCCTACTTCGATAAGGTCCTAATGGAGGATCACACGTTTAAATAAACACGTACCAAGGAGTAGGGTGTCCCTACTACCTGACTGTGATCGTCGATCACGACACCACTTACCACTACCTTATCACGACGTGTTAAGTCATAATGGATTAAGGTTTAGTCGTGTCCGTCGTCTCGAATGACGAAATACACACCGAACAGCCGACAATAGCCGCTAAAGCTATGCAATATTCCTACTGCATAAGCAGAGTCACTATAGATATTTACTGTATCTCCCTCCGCCAATTCCAAAGCCACACATAAAGCAGTAAGCTCTGCTGCCTGTGCTGATTTGGAATTAGGTAATACTGAATTGTGCAGCACTATTCCATCACCATTCACCACAGCACTAGCTGCTAGTGTCAGTCCATCATCCCTGTGGGATGAGGAACCATGCACAAATAAATTTGCACACTAGGAGGTAATCCTGGAATAGCTTCATCCCCCAAATCAGGTCTGGGTTTTGTAATTTCCTTAATTGCTGCAGTACAATTTGCATATCCATTGATCTCTGTACAAAAAAAGATAGTAGGGTTTACTATAGTCCGGAAGGCCTAGACTTCGAACAGAACAGTTAACAAGGAAGCTTTTATCTCTTTAAAAGCAGTGTGAACAGCAGTAGTCAGTTCCTCAGAGGTAAACCCATAATTGCTGTTAGTGTGTCCTTTTAATAGTTCCCGTAAGGGACCGACCATAGTGGAGTATTGAGGCAAGAACTGCTGTCAATATCCCACCAACCCTAGGAATGCTCTAAACTGTTTCAGTGTTTTCGGTATTTGTTGTTTAGCAACAACTCTTTTGCACTTGTCAGTGAGGTGTTTAACCCCTTGTGAGATACAGTGACCTAAATATTGTACCTTTGGTTTTACCCACTGTAATTTGCGGTCATCTACCTTCTGTCCAATCTTAGCTAAAAAATTCATCAAAGAGACTGAATCAACAGAACAAGTCTGTTCAGAAGGTGAGGCCAGCAAGAGGTCATCCACGTATTGTATTAGCACAGATCCTCCCATGAGTTCCCACTAATCTAATTTATTTTTCAAGGCTTGAGAAAAACAACTAGGTGAAGCATGCAGGCCCATTGGCAATCTTTTGCCAGGTAAGTTGTTTTTTCAAAGGTAAAAGCAAGTAGCCATTGAAAACCATTACGTAGAGCAGGTAAGTATAACATGTTTATTATTTTTAAATGAAAAAAATGAGACTTCGGTATCACTTTAATCCCATGACACTAGGAGGTGATTTACTCTGATAAACACTTTAGACATGTGCGGTTAGTTTTGTTCCAAATTAAAATTCAGATGAATTTTATTCGGATGCATCCGAATTTCCGTATTACAATAGTACCGAATTTAAACAAATCCGAAATAACGAAAAAGAAAATTTGAATTTGAATAATTTTTTAATTGTTTTCAAATATTTCAAATTGCTTGAATTTGAATAGTATTCCAATTTCCAAAGAGAACAAAACAGAATAGAAAACAAAATAATAGAACAGAAAAAAAAAATAATAGACTACAAAAGAATATAACAGAAAACAAAAGAATAGAATACAAGAGAGTAAAACAGCTCTGTTCCACTCCAACACATTATCCATTTCCTGTGAACCGCCATATATAAGTGGCGGCTGCTTTAAGTGGATGTTATCAGGATATAGCCTGCAGCTGCCGGTACCATTTTTTAGAGCGGACGGTCGGCTATCCGGTGATAACGGCTGATCCAGCTCAGGAGCCCCTCGGTCGTTATCCCAGGGGGCAGGAGGGGACATCCCCCTCCCGCCACCTTCCGCCGTTCTTATCCGTCCTCCCGTCCCACCGGGAGACCGGAGCTCTGATCTGGCGCGTCCGCCGGCTAGAAGGAGACCAGAAGGAAGCCAGAATTTAAAGTGTTGCCTATGGAGATTTTTAAGTAAGCAATTTTCAGTCGTAACATGTATGGTATCTATTTACTCGGCGTAATATCCTCTCTTTCACAATGTACAAAAAAATTGGGCTAACTTTACTGTTGTTTTATTTTTAACTCAAAAAAGTGAAATTTTTCCAAAAAGTATTGCAACGATCACCATTTTATTCTCTAGGGTGTTTGAAAAAAAAAATATATATATATATATATATATATAATGCTAAGTAATGTAATACTAAGTAATATAATGCTAAGTAATTTTCTAGCAAAAAAAAGGGATTTTATTAAAACTTACCGTAAAATCCTTTTCTCCGAGTTCACTGACAGACGCAGCTCTTCATGACGTGTGGGTTTATGCTTGTCCAACTAGGAGTTAACTAGGCAGGGAAAAGAAACAGCTGGCCCCTCCCATGGGGCCGTCCTCTCTTCCCACATAAACCCTCTCCATAGCATAGCTCAGCAGTTCGTACACAAGCCGTACATAGAACAGAGCACAGAGGGGTGGGTGCTGCGTCTGTCAGTGAACTCAGAGAAAAGGATTTTACGGTAAGTTTTAATAAAATCCCTTTTTCTCCTACGTTCACTGACAGACGCAGCTCTTCATGACGTGTGGGGATGTCCCCAAGCTGTGTCAAAAAGAGGAGTGGGTAAACTATAACAACTGTACCCAACAAAACCTCTTAAGGAGGCGCCAGATGCTACCGCCTGCAAAACTTTGCGGCCAAAAGCAGCATCTGAAGATGCTAGCACAACAACCTATAAAACTTAGAGAAAGTGTGTACCGAGGCCCAAGAGGCCGCCTTGCACACCTGTGACACAGAGGCCTGGTGTCTAAAAGCCCAGGAAGTGCAAACAGCCCGGGTAGAATGAGCCGTGACCGGAAAAGGAGGAACCTTGCCCCGAACAGAATATGCGTGGGTCACGGTTTGTCCAATCCAAGAAATAGTAGCCAACAAAGCCGCCAAACCTTTGCGCGGACCCTCTGTCAGCACAAACAAGGCATCAGCCTTCCGAAAAGAAGCTGTAGCAGCTAAATACATTCATAAGGCCCTTACTACGTCCAAGGCATGCAACAATATCTTCATTAATGTGAAAAGAAGAAACCACCTTCGGAAGGAAGGAAGGAAAGGGTCGCAAGACCGCCTTGTCCTTATGTAGGACCAGGCGGGGAGACTTGCACGATAGTGCTGCCAATTCAGACACCCATCTGGCGGAAGTGATGGCAACCAAAAAACCCACCTTTGCGACAGCAGTTGTAAGGGAATCACCCTGATATCTACATAGGGCAGTTTCTGAAGTACAGAAAGCACCAATTCAGATCCCACTGGGCCATCGGGCCTTCACCCGAAGCGCCACATGTCGCACACCTTTTCAAAGGTACGAATCAACGAGTGCGAAGCCAAAGGACTCTAGAAAAGAATCGCCAGAGCCGATATCTGGCCCTTGAGAGTACTCAAAGCGTGTCATTTGTTCAGGTCCTGCTGCAAAAAAGTCAGGACCCTGGACACAACATAAGAGTGAGGGTTATGACCCTCCGCCTCGCACCAAGCTATATAAGCCTTCCAGGTGCGGTGGTAAATCTTGCGAGAAGTGCACTTGCGAGCCTTCAACAAGGTAGGGAACACGGAGTCAGCGACTCCCCTGTTTCTTAGCACCTGGGACTCAATAGCCAGGCCGTCAAAGCCAGCGAGGGTAAAGCAGGGTGCAAGATGGGCCCCTGAGACAGTAGATCGTCACGCAGTGGGAGCCGCCAGGGGGCGTCTGACACCATTTGCACCACGTCGGCGTAGCAAAAGTGCGCCGAGACCAATCTGGAGCCACCAGGATTATTGGTATTTCCTCCGCCACTATTCTGCGTATCAAACACGGTAGAAGTTTTATTGGAGGGAAGGCGTACAGAAGGCGATAACGGCCCCAGGGGGCCACCAGCGCTTCCGTGGCCACTGCCAACGGATCCTTCGTTCTGGACACAAAGGTCTTCACCTTGTGATTGAACCGAGACGCCACGAGATCCACGTCCGGCGTCCCCCATCTGCGGCAAATCTGGTTGAACACCTCCGGGTGGAGAGACCACTCTCCCTGGTTACAGCGTCTGGCGACTGAGAAAGTCCGCCTGCCAGTTTTCCACACCTGGAATGTAAGTGGCAGAGAGTGCCGGAACGTGACGTTCCGCCCAACGCAGTATCAGAGCTGCCTCCGCCGCAGCTGCTGGACTCCTCGTGCCGCCTTGATGGTTCACATATGCCACTGCCGTGGCATTGTCCGACTGAATCCGAATCAGAGGACCCTGCAACCTCACTGTCCAGTGAGAAAAGCACAATCTGATTACTCTCAGTTCCAGCACATTGATGGGGAGGTGAGCCTTCTGTGCCGACCAACGGCCCTGGGCAGACAGCTGTCCCAGGACCCCGCCCCAGCCGGAAGGACTGGCATCCGTGGTGAAGATCATCCACTGAAGGGGCAGGAACGACTTACCCTGAATCAACTCCGAGTCCCAAAACCACCAGGTCAGAGACGCCCTGGTCTGGGAGCTCAGACGGATCAGAAGGTCCAAGGATCGAGGGGACCTGCCCCACCGAGCCAGGATTGCTCGCTGAAGAAGACGAGTGTAACTCTGGGCGTATGGTATTGCCTCGAAAGTCGAGACCATGAGCCCCAGCCCCGCCTACAGAATCGTAATGAAGACCGTTGGTGCGACATGAGAGTTCGCACTGCCGACTGCAGTGACAGCAACTTGGCTGGAGGAAGGAAAACCTTCGCCTGCTCTGTGTCCAGAATCAGGCCCAGATACTCCAGGTGACGGGATGGAGACCTGTCGACTTCTGCAGGTTGAGCAACCAGCCGAAGTCCTGCAACAAGGTCATTGTGATTCTCACATTCTCTTCCAGAGCCGAGGCGGACTCCGCTCGCAGGAGCAGGTCGTCTAGGTAGGCTACTACCGCAATGCCTCTCTGTCGCAGCAACGCCAATACCGGGGCTACCAGTTTTGTGAAACCTCGAGGGGCTGAGACCAGACCGAAAGGGAGTGCCACAAAATTGATAATGGAGGTCTCCCACTGCAGAGTGAAGGAAGCGCTGATGCCGTGGACAAAATAGGTACATGGAGGTAAACATCCCTGATGTCCAGAGACGCCAGAAATTCCCCCTTATGGAGGGCGGCCACAATCGAGCGGATAGATTCCATCCGGAATTTCCGCGCCCTGACATACCAGTTCAGGGCCTTCAGGCCCTTGGTCCGAGAGTGCTTGGACAGCCCCGAAGAGGGCCTCCCGGCGTGCCTGCGGGAGCCCTAAGTTCGATGAGAAGAACCTGTCGGGGAGCAGAGTGTTGAACTCAGAAAACGTCCCCCCCGAAGCCCGGGTGGGGGCAACCCATCAGGCTGAGGAGGATTGTCCTCCGCCAATTTGTTTTTGCGCTGCCACTGCCGGTACCTGGCCCCTGCAGCGACCTTACCCGCTGCGCCCGGGGCACGAAAAAACCTCTTCTGACCCGAGGTAGGGGGCCCCTGTCTACGGCGAAACTCACGCCTCTGGGGCTCTGGGAGCAAGGTGCACTTACCTCCTGTGAAATCCTTAATGATCTCAACCAGCCGTGGACCGAATAGACATCCACCCTGAAAGGGAAGGTCTGCGAGACCTTTTTTGGAAGCATGGTCACCGGACCAAAAACGCAACCAGAGTACCCGTCTGAGGATACAGCAACACCGCTATCCTGGATCACATAGGCAGTAA
This sequence comes from Glandirana rugosa, assembly GCA_018402905.1. Taxonomy (NCBI): domain Eukaryota; kingdom Metazoa; phylum Chordata; class Amphibia; order Anura; family Ranidae; genus Glandirana; species Glandirana rugosa. The sequence continues at coordinate 256,637 of BLSH010172674.1, forward strand.
ATCAACGGCCGCATCACCAAGGTACTTGAGACCTCGGAGCAAAAATTCAGCCCTCTGCGGTGTATCCAGCAGGCGGCTGCAGTCCAGAATATTCTGGAGCCTCGCCATACGCTCAGACAGATATTGCGCCGCCATGGCGGACGTCAGGGCTGGCCGCAGAGCAGAGCCTGCCACTAGGAAGAGTGACTTTAACAGCGCCTCTGTCTTTTGTCAGCAGGGCCCTTGAAGGCAGGAACCCCTTCCAGAGGAATGGTCGTCGTCTTATTGAGGCGAGCTATCGACGGAACCACCACAGGCGACTACCATTTTTCTTGTTTTTTTTTTTTTTAAAAAAGCTTTCCTCGAGCAGCGAACCGTTTGGACCTATGTCCCTTGGAGTGTGGGAGGAAACCGGAGTACCGGGAGGAAACCCATGCAGGCACAGGAAGGACATGCAAACTTCAGGCAGGTCATGGTTAGGATCTGAGCCAGCAAGCATTATGCTGCCAGGCGCAAGTGCTACCCACTACACCACTGTGCTGCGCTAAAAAGAATGCTGCGGACGCTGCCATTCACGATAAACAAGGTGATCAAAAGATTGATCATAGGGGTAAGCCTTGGGTGCCCTAGAAATCTGCGATTCGCCATCCTGGCTAAATCGCAGCGTAGTGCGATTCCAGCTATAATGGGGGAAACTAACGCTCTTTTACGCACAGCCGCTGTCCCCTGATCCTCTTCTCCGTCCGAGGGACCTTCTAGATCAAAATCCTCCCTTGAAAAGCAAGGAGGAGGGGGACGCTTCTTGGGGGGCCTGTTGGTGACATCCGCCCGGGGGAGAATTCACTAAAGACCGCCACAGCTGGTCCAAAAAAGCCCCTTGCGCAGATTGCGCCGCCGCTGATTGCTCCTCAACATGTTCAGCTCCCTTAGTAACACACAGATGCATACTAAAAAGTTAAAGGCACCCCCACACAGCCGCACACCACCGCCCCGCAGCGCACCAGGAAACACAGGAGGACTGCACCCGCCGCCACCAGCACCCACAGGAGAGCCCAGCTATACTTGCTGTTTGCTGCCATAACCTTTGAGGATCATCAGATAGCCGCGCCGCCAGGAGCACACACCGTTCCAAAGTGAAAGTAAAAACGTTGCAAACTAGGCATTGAAAACTACTGAGCTATGCTATGGAGAGGGTTTATGTGGGAAGAGAGGACGGCCCCATGGGAGGGGACAGCTGCTTCTTTTCCCTGCCTAGTTAACTCCTAAATGGACAAGCATAAACCCACACGTCATGAAGAGCTGCGTCTGTCAGTGAACGTAGGCGAAAAACCTGTTTTTAACTTGTAACCAACAAATGTAAAAAAGGGCTCGGGTGGGTAAGTGGTTATATTCTTTCATTTTCTGTGATATTCCCCTCTATTGCATTCTATCTTTTTCCATTCTATTCCACCACTTTCCACTCCACCCCATTCTCCTTGGAAATTGGAAAACAATTTGAAAATTGATTTGAAAAACTTTTCTAATTGATTTGAAAATTAATAAATGAAACACATTCTGAAAATTAATTAAATGAATGAAACAAATCTAACTAAACAAACCTATGTAAATAATGAATCGAAACGAAGCAAAACTAAATGAACGTTTTCGCTCTGCACATGTCTAAAACACTTAATACATGTCTCATTGGCAGTTGCCATACTGTCTGTCAACCACTTTGTGCCAGGTTTAACCAACAGTGGCAGAATTGCTGACATTTTATTGTCATAAATAAAACAATACAGTCTATAGTATTCATTATGCGGACTATGACTGAGAGTCTTAACACAACTTTCACCAAAATGGACAATTTTTCTAACTGTATACAACTTGAAGACATTGTAAATCCTGGGGAAAAGTTGTGTACATCTTGCATTAAAGTTTTTATAAATAAACCCCCTAATGTCTGATGTATCAAGGAACATTGAAAAAAAAAACCTTTTAAAGGTAGCTTTAATATGATATCTACTAATCACCACATTTTTAATGTGGGCTAAATTTCTCTTTGCTGATAAATAATGGACTTGTATCAGTCTAAAGTGGATTTTTTTTTCAATTAAAAATTGGTGGTTAAAAATTAATCTTATGGATTTATAAAAAAGGTAAAATCTTACTCATATTATATACTTACAAAGTGACTTCAGGCAGATCCTGATCCAACAAATACAAAATCACTGCAAATTTGAAGAGAGGACATTGTACCTAAGATGGATTCCTGACCATTTCTCATCATGACCAAATTGACTGCCTTTAAAGACTCAACATGCTTACCAGTAGGGATGGGCTGGCTGTTCGAGTCGAAAGTAACGCCCGTTCGCCTGTTAGTTTAAATTAGAACATTATAGGGCATTCGCGGGAACTTCATGTGCCCCATAATGCATTCCAATAGCAGGGAAATGACGCCCACTGGTTGGCCAAGGCATGCACATGACCTGCATGCTTTGGCCAATCACAGAGCGCTCTGCTGTGAGAGATATGATTGGCTAAAGGCAGGGTGCCTTTAGCCAATCACTGCTCAGCAGCCTCAATATATGTCCCATACTATATAAAGCCGCTTGTACAGCGGCTCTATGTAGTGTGTAAAACGGAGGAGTTAGAGAGAGATAGAGAGAGACAGTGAGCTTAGCTAGTAGAGGCGTGCAGGCAGTTCAGTGTTAGCTAGTATAGTGACAGATTATTGATCACTGATTACTGTAAAACAAACACAAGATAGATAGATAGATAGATAGATAGATAGATAGATAGATAGATAGATAGATAGATAGATAGATAGATAGATAGATAGATAGATAGAGCAATCTATATACAGTCAGTCAGTTAGTGTAGAGTGAAATCTATACTAGATAGATAGGGCGATCTGTATACAGTCAGTTAGTGCAGGCAGTTTAGTGTAGGATGAAATATATATTAGATAGATAGGGCAGCAATCTATATACAGTCATGTAGTGCAGGCAGTGCAAGAATATATATATACCTTCCTAGTCTGTGTATATGTATACAATGCAATGCCTTTAGTGTATACCATATACAGCTAATTCAGTATATAGTATATAGCAGGGATATGCAATTAGCGGACCTCCAGCTGTTGCAAAACTACAAGTCCCATCATGCCTCTGCCTCTAGGTGTCATGCTTGTGGCTGTCAAAGTCTTGCTATGCCTCATGGGATTTGTAGTTCTGCAACATCTGGAGGTCCGCTAATTGCATATCCCTGGTATATAGCATCCATTCAGGCAGTGAAAGAAAATTATATATATATATATATATATATATATACACACACAAACTCGCAATCAGAAATATTCAACCCTCTCACCTCAATAGACAATACAGTGATGTTGATGAAAGATAATGATAATAAATGAAAAAAAAAAAAACTCGTGAAATAACAAACAATATTTATTGATACATATTTGAGTTATTTTGACAACAGAAGTTGACTTAACTTTGAAGGTCAAATGAAAATTGTAAGTCTTGTAACACATGACCATGTGCAGTATTATTCAACCCCCAGCTTCAGTACCTTGTGGAGCGCCCTTTAGTTTTTATAACTTCTAACAAGCGTTTTCGATAAGTGCTGACAAGCTTCTTACACCTCTTGATTGGAATCTTTGCCCATTCTTCACGTGCAAAAGCCTCTAACTCAGTGATATTTGACAGCTTCCGTGCTGCAACTGCCTTCTTCAAATCCCACCAAAGATTTTCAATTGGATTTAAATCTGGTGACTGAGAAGGCCACTCCAGGACACTCCAGCATCTTTTCCCCAACCAAGCATTGGTTGATTTGGAGGTGTGCTTGGGATCGCTGTCTTGCTGGAAGATCCAATGATTACCAAGGTTTAATTTGTCAACAGAAGGCATCACGTTCTTCTTCAAAATGACCTGGTATTTCTGGGAATCCATGATGCCAGGTACACAATCAAGGTTGCCAGTTCCTGCCGCAGAAAAACAGCCCCACATCATTATTGACCCACCTCTGTGCTTGACCGTGGGGATGGTATTCTTCTGGTCATAAGCCTGACCTTTTGCACGCCAGACATACCGCTGGTCCATATGTCCAAAAAGTTCCAGTTTGGTTTCATTAGTCCATAGAAGTGTCTCCCAGAACTCTGTAGTATTGTCCAAATTCCTCCTGGCATATTCTAGTCGACTCCTGATGTTCCATGAGGTCAAGAGTGGAGTGCGTCTTAGGGTCCGGCCATGAAATCCTTGATTATTCAGTGCACGTCTTATTGTTGCCACTGAAGCACTTGCACCAGCCTTCATCATGTCATCCTGTAGCTGTCTTGCAGTCACACGGGGGTTTTTCTTAGCTGTTCTGACTAAGTTGCTAAGGGCCCTTGATGAAATTGTGAGCTTTCTTCCACGGCCAGGCAGGTTTGCAGCTGTTCCATAAGTTTTAAACTTCCTTATAATGCTCCCATTGGTGTCTCTTGGAATGTTATATCTTTTGGAAATCTTCTTATACCCAAGGCCCTTCAGATGTGATGAAATAATCTCCTCTCTCAGCTTTTGTGGAAGCTCCTTTGTCTTTCCCATGATTGCAACTCACCTTGAACACCTTCATGGTCGGGGTTTATATATGCATCACAGCTGAAGCAAATGAAGGATCGTTATAGAGTTCCCAAAGGCTTAATGGTGTTTCAGCTCCACTTCAGGCCATAAAAACTGTCAGAAAGCTTTAGAAACAACAATATTATATAGGGGTTGAATAATTGTGACATGGCGATCTTAACAAAATATACTGTTACACACAAATACTACATCATGCATTTTCTGTGTTGATTTTATGTATCACTAAACTCAATAAGAAGCCATCCAAAGCAGAATCCTGCACTTTGAAAAGATTTTCATTTATAAATCCTTAAAACTCTTTAGGGGTTGAATATTTCTGATTGCAAGTGTGTGTGTGTGTATATATATATATATATATATATATATACACACACACACACACACACACACACACACACAGCGTATTGAGTGTACACTATATATCAGTGCATTATAGTGCATTCGGGGGTGTTCGTACGGTATATAGTACACTTGATGTGGTGTATTAAAATATATACAGTCTAATATACAGGGTGGGCCATATATATGGATACACCTTAATAAAATGGGAATGGTTGGTGATATTAACTTCCTGTTTGTGGCACATTAGTATATGTGAGGGGGGAAACTTTTCAAGATGGGTGGTGACCATGGCGGCCATTTTGAAGTCGGCCATTTGGAATCCAACTTTTGTTTCTTCAATAGGAACAGGGTCATGTGACACAAACTTATTGGGAATTTCACAAGAAAAACAATGGTGTGATTGGTTTTAACGTAACTTTATTCTTTCACCTGCGGTGTTGCTATCAGTGTGTGAAGAGTGGGAGAAGAGGGTTGCATTGACAATCCAACACAATGGGCAGCACATTGAACACATTTTATAAGTGGTCAGAAACTTGTAAATAACTCATGAAAGAATAAAGTTACGTTAAAACCAAGCCATTGTTTTTCTTGTGAAATTCCCAATAAGTTTGATGTGTCACATGACCCTCTTCCTATTGAAAAAACAAAAGTTGGATTCAAAATGGCCGATTTCAAAATGGCCGCCATGGTCACCACCCATCTTGAAAAGTTTCCCCCTTCACATATACTAATGTGCCACAAACATATCTATATATCTCCTGTAAACAACAATCTGTGGCAATGTTTGGTGAAATTAATAACAAAATATTATAACGATGATAAGCAAATAAAGTGACATGTGCAGTTCGTGCAAATCCTGTAAATAATATTGCAATCCTGAAATAATTTTAGCTGTGCAATGCCACCAACAATAATCAAATATAAAGTACAAAGTGATCACAAAAATGTCCAAATGAAATAGCTTAATGTGCAAATAGTATTATAAAGTGCAAAGTGCAATGTGATCACAAAAAATTGTCCCTGAGAAATGTCCAAAATGGAATATCTTAATGTGCAGTTTAATAATATTGAAGAGTGTCTTCCAGTGCTTTCGGTGATGAAATGTTGATTTACAATTTTCCCAAAAAGTGCCTTCAACGGTGCAGGTGCTCCCCTGTGCAAAATGAATAAGGTTCCGCACTTACCGGACCCAGTTGACTCCCCCAGTCATACAACCTGGGACTCAATGTTCACTTGCAGTCTCTCACCCGACTGTGGGTAGGCATCCGTTTGGCTGCTATCACCGTTCACTTGCGGGGTTCCACCAATCCCGGGTGTATAATGGGAAGAGAAAAGAGAACTCACATTGCGCGCCTCTTATTAATATAAGGTTTATTCGGCCATATAACACATGCACAAATAATGTACAGTCTCCCGTGGTCACCGCGACTCTGCAGTGTCATCTTGCGTACCAGAGGGGAGTGGCCTTGCGTAACCTGCGTTCCATCTGACGCGTTTCGTCACTTCCGTGACGTCTTCAGAGCAGCTCTGAAGACGTCACGGAAGTGACGAAACGCAGGTTACGCAAGGCCACTCCCCTCTGGTACGCAAGACGACACTGCAGAGTCGCGGCGACCACGGGAGACTGTACACTATTTGTGCATGTGTTATATGGCCGAATAAATCTTATATTAAAAAGAGGCGCGCAATATGAGTTCTCTTTTCTCTTCCCATTATACACCCGGGATTGGTGGAACCCCGCAAGTGAACGGTGATAGCAGCCGAACGGACACCTACCCACGGTTGGGTGAGAGACCGCAAGTGAGCATTGACTCCCGGGTCGTATGACTGGAGGAGTCAACTGGGTCCGGTAAGTGCGGAACCTTATTCATTTTCCACAGGGGAGCACCTGCACCGTTGAAGGCACTTTTTGGGAAAATTGTAAATCAACATTTCATCACCGAAAGCACTGGAAGACACTCTTCAATATTATTAAACTGCACATTAAGATATTCCATTTTGGACATTTCTCAGGGACAATTTTTTGCACTTTATAATACTATTTGCACATTAAGCTATTTCATTTGGACATTTTTGTGATCACTTTGTACTTTATATTTGATTATTGTTGGTGGCATTGCACAGCTAAAATTATTTCAGGATTGCAATATTATTTACAGGATTTGCACGAACTGCACGTCACTTTATTTGCTTATCATCGTTATAATATTTTGTTATCAATTTTACCAAACATTGGCACTGATTGTTTACAGAATTTGATAAATTGCACTGATTATACCTGTTGAAGAAATCCCTTTATGGTAGAAACCACTACAGACTGCAAGATCTAGATTTACCACCGAGATCACCCCACTACATAGCAAGCGCTGTTTTTTTGCATACATTTATCATATTCTTTATTTTAATAAAGAACGTTAGCAGTAGCTGCTAGGTAAAATACAACTTCCATTAGTCCCTGGGGCGGGTACCCCTTTACTTTAATATAAATATATATATATATATATATATATATATATATATATATATACACACACACACACACAGTCTATTGAGTGTACACTATCAGTGCATTCGGGGGTGCACGGAGGAAGGTTGTATTCACGTTGAGCTCCTGAATTCCAGAGAGTTTTTGGGAGAGATGAGAAGTGATGGATTCTTCCAGCCCGGGGATGGGCTCCTCTTGCTGTCCTGGATCTTCTCAGGAGTCCCCTGGGCCTCCGGGCTTGGCAATGGAGGAGAGGCTCTTTCTGGAGACCCAGAAAGAGCTGCTTGATTGGACCAGGCCACAGCCAGGCGAGAATGCAGCAAAGACAAGTGAGAGGAAAAAGAAGGCGAAGGTCTTGATGGTAAAGGGTGTTAATTACCTGGAAAACAAAATGATCTGTTTGGCCCATTTGCGTGGGATTAAAGACAAAGTTGAAGATGACAAGAAAGAAGCATTCAAGGCAGAAGTTATACAGTTGAGAGATATCTGTCAAGACTGGTGAAGTTGTTTGAACATGGAGAGGGGGGGCATGCCTTCCATCAAGTGATGCAGTCCAGGCTTCGGGAGGTAAAAACCTCCCAAACCCAGTCAATTCCCCCAGCTCAGACAGGCTCCCGAGCCCAGTCCCAGCCTACGGTGGTGAAAGCCCCAGGGTCTGGTGTAGTGGAAGCTGAAAGTGGGACTATACCAGTAGTGATGGGAACCCCCAAGAATACCGGGACTGTATTTGCTCCTGATTTGGCTGTACCAGTAGTGGTGGGAACCCCCCAGGGTGCTGGGACTGTGTCTGTTACTACCCAAGCTAAGTCAGTATCTGAAGTCCAGGTGGCTGAAGCCCCTGCTGCAGTGACCCCTGTTGTTGAAGCCCCCCCCCGAAACCCTGGTGGCCCCTGAAACCCAGATGGCCCCTGAAGCCTTGCTTGTGAGAGAGGTGGTAACACAGCAGTGAAGTCTTTGGAAAGTGGAAAGTCCAGGAGTGAGAGGAAGATCCCTGTTATCCTAATTCCCAGGCTGACAACAAGCAGTGAGAAACAAACAAAGGCAAAGTCAGGACATGGAACTTACCTGGCAGGACAGTCTGAGATCCCCGGCAGTGGTATGGAGAAGCCCAGCGTTTCAAAAGCTGCTGAGGGGCAGGGCAGGCCAAACACAAGGTTGGCTGCTGCTGCTGCTGAAAGGGCTTTCGGGTCAGTTGCAATGGTGGATGAGCTTGGTGAGAAAAAAACACTGAGCAAAATGGCACCTGCAGCTGCTGAGGTAGCTGAAACATGTCCATTACCTCATGATGTTACCAAAGAGGAAGAAGAAAGAGGTCATGTGGTTCCTGTTTCTTCACAAGTAGAGGAGGAAGGGATAGAGTTGGAGCTCACTGGGGATTCTGTTCTAGAGGCTAAGATGGAGTCTAACCCAGAAGTGGTTGAGTCAGCACAGGAAGTAGGGTTGCCACCTTTTCTTTAAGCCAAACCCGAACACTTTAGCAGTGCACAGCAATTTATTTTTATAGTATAAACTATACATGTATTTTGCTATTAAATAACATTTCTAATCATATGAAGTTAATCACAAGAGTCCCCTTTACATCATAGTATGATATTTTTATTTAACGACACGTGACGATTTCACAAGCCCAAACCGAATTTCTTTTCCACCGTTGGGATGAAGGACACGACTGAGTTGGTGAAGACCCAATCTGAGGTAGAATCGGAGATCTTGTCTTAGGGGTCACTCGAGGTTGAGATAGGGAAGGAGGAGATGAACACTTCTTTGTCCTTGGTGTACTGGAGAAAGAAGAAGGAGAAACCATTGTAGTACTCCATTACCTGTACAAAGTCGATGGAGTCGTCGA
>BLSH010172674.1:271555-288793 GCA_018402905.1 Glandirana rugosa
TGTAGTTTGAGTAGTCTCAACACCCCCACCTAATGACGTTTCTCCAGGAGATGAAACTTGGGGTTCAGGTCGTCGTATAGGTAATGGAGAGGGACTAGTCCCGTCAGTGGTCCAGGATACTTGGACTCGACCTATTGTAAGGAGGCAGAGGAGAGTCCTGGCGGGCATGGTGAACTGGTACACAAGTATGGACCCCTGAGTAGTGAACCTCCCCGTGCCTCCAAGACCTGTGGTATCGCGACCATATACACTAGGTCTAAATGGGAGTACGGTGTGTAATCGTTTTGTGGAAGGGAGGGAGTTTCGTCTGTCTTTGAAGGGGAGCTAGTACCTCAGCCACAGCCAGCATGGTTAGTACAGCTGTCACAACCAATGCTGTGGTTACAGCTGGGGCAAGAGGGGGTAGCCTCTCCCCCTAAGACGGCTCCTAGTGCTTCGAGGGGAAGTTTCTGTCTGCTTTGAGGGAGGGAAGGTGTTTTGCTAATGTGTGGCATGAGGGTAAATCTGGATCACATATACCAGCGCTATGGTGTCCAGAACCTCCGTGCCCCTCCAAGTGATGAGTCCCCAGGTATGAACACATGGTCAAGTGGTACGGGCGGTCCTGAGAGGAGACGGAGGAATGTTATCCAGCTCAGGTTCATAGGACCTGGTGACTGCCCTGATCAGGGAGAGGTAATGGATATGCTGCTGGACTTGGGGTTCAAAGTAGAGGACCTCTTTGCAGTAATCCACCCCCACAACTCTGATGAGTTTGATGTTAGCTTTATGACACCTGTAATTATGGAGCTGTTCATCACTAGATATGAATTTGTTAAAAGTCAGGTGGGTTGGAAAAGTTTACAGGTGGTGGCCTTGTCCCGGCAGGGTAAAACCAGTGACCATACTCATACGCAACGAGTCCCTTCCCCCGGAGGACATCACCACCTGGCTTAGCAGGTATAGGCAGGTTTTGGGTCCCCTAAATAAAAAACTGGATGAGAGGGGTATAGGACAGGGACTTAGTCTATAAAGATGAAGCTGAGTAGACGTGGGTATAGTGCGACACATGTTCCAGCAAGTGCTTTTATTGGTCACGATAGAATCCTAGTGTTCTATCCCGGCCAACCCCGTCTCTGCTTCAAATGGCAGTCCCACACACCTCAGTAGAGATTGTATCACACCAAAGAGTGGCAGGTGCAATGCTCCAGGGCACACTGCAGAAGCCTGTCATTTGATATGCTGTAACCTCTGCGGGGAAATGGGGCATCCTTTTAGTCGGTACCCCAGGGCTTTCAGGGGTTACTCTACAAGGGACTGTGGGAGAAGTGAAATCTATAGGGAATAACTGAGACAGGAGTTTGTGCGTAGATGTGCCAAGTTGGTAGCACAGGCTCGTGCTGATGAAAGGGCACAAGCTGAGCAAAGGGCTGCAGAAGGGGCACAGGCTGCTGGGAGCAATGAGCCTGTCCAGACAGCTTAGGCCCAGTTGTTAAAAGGAAAACTGTGGCCAGGCAGATCAGAAGATCTGAAAGGCATGCAGCAGAAAGGGCTGGAACATCAGGGAATGTACAGGATCAATCGGCGGGTGAGGAAGTACAGAAGGTACCAGTGTCAAGGTGCAAGGATAGTAATGGGGCACCCCAGTCGTCAGGGGATCAGGTCCCTTCATCAGGTTTGCCTGATGAGGGGGACCCTCCCATTCACCCCCCTCCATCTCCTCCTCCCTCTTCAGCTCCAGGTGCCCCACTCTTGCCCATGCCCCCTCGCCCACCAGTTAGGGGGCGGCGGAGAGGGGGATTGGAGGCTAGGCCTCCTGACCCGGGGTTGGAGCTGGGATGAGCCAGGTGGATGGGGTCCCTTGTAAGTCTGGTCGTGAGGAACGTAAGAACCCAAGGAAAAAAGGGGTGTCAGTAAGGGTGCCTAATAGTCCTTCAAGTGAGGACAGTCTTGAGAAGTCTCCAGATCCCTCTGAAGCAGAAACATGGTAGGGTCTCAAGCAGTAAGGGCTCAAAAAGCAAGGTTGATGGGGCTCCTTAGGAGGAGGAGATGGTGAGTGAAACTGAATCCTCGGTCTTGATTGACTTTTCAGCTATTGAAAATATTCTCCCTACAGGGTTGGAGAATAAGGGGGAAGACGATAGTGACTTGTAACAATGATAAGGTGTTTTTTTTTTTGTTTTTGTTTTTTACAGGTATGTGGGGAATGTTGAACCTGTGCATATTATTGCAATAGTCATAAAAACTAAAGACTATGGACTGTGGGCAAGGCCCGAAAAAATATATAATTCTTTTGTTCTTTTTTTTGTAAAAAGTCATGGTGAAGATTAAGGATGGTGGACTGTGAGAGAGCCCATGTACTTGTTTGTACCAAAAGTATGGTTAATTATGCTTTAGATGTTTGGGTACTGGGGGTAGGGTGGGTGATGGATTATGGAGTATGGACTTTGGGTGGGCTGGGGTGGTATGGTGGTGGGTTAATGGAATGTCAATGTAATGTGTTTCAGATTTTCTCAACTTTGTATGGTAGCAGTTTAAAAATAATAAAAATCACAGTATATAGTGCACTACCTGACGTGGTGTCTTAAAATATATACAGTCTAATATATATATATATATATATATATATATACACACAGTGTATAGAGTGTACACTATATATCAGTGCATTCGGGAGTGTACGGTATATAATACAGTGTAGCGCGGTGTTAAAAAAAATCCCCATCATGTCAGGAAGGCCACATAGGAGAGGCAGACACTCCCAGGCCACTAAAAGGGGGCAAGTGGCCTCTGTGTCTTCAGTGAAAAGTGGTGGTGGCGGACATGATGCATTTTCTGCAGGTGGGTCACGCTTGTCCTTTTTTTTCTGCTGTTGGCCGTGTTATTCAGCCACAACATGCAGAAGAGTTGGTGGAGTGGATAACTAACCTGTCCTCATCCTACTCATCCTCTGTCACCCAGGCTCATACAAGTTTGTCTTCCAATGTAGCTGGCAAAGCGGCCTATTCCACCGGATCCTTGTCCACAGTTACTCCTTCTGTAGCCCCACCGTCATGCATGGAGGAGTCACCAGAATTATTCAACCATAGTGTCGGTTACATGCTGATGGACGATGCGCAGTAATTTGAAGGCTCTGATGTTGGTTCCCAGGTTGAGGAAGGGAGTAGTGTGAGCCTAGAGACAGGGGGCACCGCAGAAGCACAAGAAACTAGCAGTCATGTTCCCCCAGCTGCAGCATACTGCCAAGTTTGCTCCAGTGATGAGGAGGGAGGGGATGAAGAGGACACAGACTGTACTTGGGTGCCTCAGAGGAGGAAAGTGAGGAGGAGGAGGAGGCATAACTGCAACAAGGCAGCATGTGATCCAGGGGGCAGCTTAAGGACAGCCACCCAATTGCATCAGACCACAGAGCTCCACATGTGCAGGGTGCTGTTGGCTCCCTGCAGACTTTCAAAAGTTCTTCGGTGTGGGCATTTTTCAACACTTGTGCAGTAGATCCATTTGCAATCTATGTCTGAAGCGGGTCAAGCGTGGCCCATACTCCAGCCGCTTGGGCACTACTGTCTTGACAAGACATATGATGACCAGCCATGCAGTTTGTTGGCAACAGCACCTGAAAAACTCACACCAGAAAACAAGGCGGACTTTGCCTTGCTCCTCCTCATCTGGGATCTCAACCCCTTCTATACCTCCAGTCCTCTCCAAAACCTGCACTGAGAGTAATGAAGGTCTAGCAATATGTGCCACAAGTACTTGCAGCCAATCTGCTAGCAGTATACCACCAGGTGAATTCAGCAGGCAAATATCCCTGCTCCAGTTGCTGAACCATAAAAAAAAATACCGTCCTAGCCATCCACATGATCAGTGTCTTAATGCTAGCTTGACCAAATTGCTAGCACTCCAACTACTGTCTTTTCAGCTGGTAGAATCTGCCCCCTTTTGCGGATTTGTGGAATGTGCTGTCCCACAGTGGCAGGTTCCCAAAAGAAATATCTTTTCACGTAAGGCCATTCCAGCTCTCTACTGTCATGTGGAAGGCAATGTTTTGGCCTCTTGGACAGGGCGGTCAGCAGAAGGGTTCATATTACCGCTGACTCATGGTCCAGCAGGCCCGGTCAGGAAGGTTACCTTTGCTTCACAACACACTGGGTAACTCTACTGGCAGCTGGGAAGGATGCAGGACAGGGTTCAGTTTTGGAGCTAGTTCCACCACCACGCCTTCAAATAGCTGGTGGTGATTTTGCCACATCCGCTTCCTCCACTCCCTCCTCTTCTTCTACCTCTGTGGCCTCCTCTGCAGAATTGTCCTCTGAACCTGCAGTGCTCCCTAAGCGTTCAAGGGGCTACGTAAGCAGTCAGGCTAAAAGATGCCATGCGGTGCTTGAGTTAGTCTGTCTTGAGGACAGGAGCCACACTGGGGCAGAGATTCTGTCAGCTCTGTGGGGGTAGGCTCAGAGGGGGTTGACACCATGGCAGCTTGCGCCAGGAATGGTTGTATGCGACAATGGCACCAACCTTCTCTCTGCCCTCCGGCAGGAACACTTGACACATGTTCCATGCTTGGCACACGTCTTGAGTTTGGTGGTGCAGTGTTTCTTGACCAGGTACCCAGGCTTACCAGATATCCTGAGGCAGACCAGAAAAGTCTGTGGTCATTTACGGCCTTCATACAATGCCAGTGCCCAGCTGGCTGACATTCAGCGGGAATTCAACCTGCCCACCAACCACCTCATTTGTGACATGCCCACCAGGTGGAACTCAACATTGGCAATGCTGCAGCGGCTGCACGCACAACAGAGGGCCATCAATGAGTACCTCTGTGAGCATGGCAAAGAACATTCCTGCAGAGCCGCCAAACACACGGGAGGAGTAGGCGGAGGAGGATTACTGTGTCAGCATGGATGTGGAAGACAACACGCAGCAGTTGTCAAAGGATCATGGTTTTCAGTCCCCAGAAACCTAAGGAGTTGCACGTGGCTGGGAGAAGGTAGTTCCTGATAATGTCATCCTCAATGACCCAGAGGACACTCCTGCCTCCTCAAACTTATGCTGCATGGGCTCTCTGATTCTGAAAAGCCTGTGAAAAGTCCCTAGGATTCGTGGTATCAAGGAGAGGGATAATTACTGGCTGGCAACCCTTCTTGATCCACGTTACAAGGGTAAAGTTGCAGAGCTCATCCTGCTTGCGCAGAGGGAGCAGAGGATGAAACATCTTCAGGATACCTTGAAGAAATGTTTGTGCAACGCCTTTCCAGATCCTGGAAGGCTACCATGTCCTGGTGTTTCTGAAGCTTCGGTCGTTCAAAAGCAGAGTGGTGGAGAAGGTGGCCGGCTCATGCCTTTAAAAAAAATTTCAGTCCTCAGGGCCCAGGCCAGATAGGTTCAAGCAACCATCATCAGCATCTGCATTATATGGTACAGGAATATATAGGGGCAAGAGCAGACTTGGAGACCTTTCCAACTGAGCATCCACTGAGTTACTGGGTCTTGAGGATGGTACACTGGTCGGAACTTGCTGAATATGCAGTTGAGTTACTGGCCTGTCCTGCATCCAGCGTTCTTTCTGAACAGACATTCAGTGCTGCTGGAGGGTTTGTTACCGATCAAAGAGTGCGTCTGTCCATAGACCCGGTTGACAGGCTCACTTTTATCAATATGAATCAGTCCTGGATCAGCAGCTATCAAGCCCCTGATGCTGATGCAACTGATTAAATTTGCTAGGGATCTGGGATCCCTTTAAGACTGACACTGCTCCTATTCCTCCTGTCCGTAATCCAGAACGATATTGTTTCAGCACCTGGTTTACAGGGGCATGTCATCACAATTTTTAAACTAATTTACAACAGCAGGGCCCGCTCCTGCATCCAATAAGACTAACTGCAAGGGGTTACAGTGTTATGGCACCGCCAACACCCAAGGCCTAATTTTTCAGCATCTGTTTGACTGGGGCATGTCATCACAATTTTTAAAATAATTTACAACAGCAGGGCCCAATCTTGCACCCAACAAGAGTAACTGCAAGGGGTTACAGTGTTCTGGCACCGCCAACACCCAAGGCCCAATTTTTAAGCACCTGTTTGACCAGGCATGTCATCACAATTTTTTAAATAATTTGCAACGGGGCCCGCACCAAAATTTAAAGTCCGTAACAGACCCTTCAGATCTGGTATGTATTTTAAGGGGAAGTCCCCCGAAAATCCATACCAGGCCCTTCAGGTCTGGTATGGATTTTAAGGGGAACCCCGCACCAATTTCTTTTTTTTTAAATGACGTGGGGTTTCCCCCCAAAATCCAAACCAGGCCCTTTAGGTCAGGTATGGATTTTAAGGGTCCCCCCCCAAAAAACAGACCCTTATCGGAGCACAGAGCCCTGGCATGGCAGAAGGGAGTGGGGACGCCCCCCACCTCCGAACCATACCAGGCCTAATGCCCTTAACATGGGGAGGATGCTTTGAGGTTGCCCCCAAAACACCTTGTTCCCATGTTGATGGGGAGAAGGGCCTCATCCCCACAACCCTTGCCGGTGGTTGTGGGGGTCTGTGGGCGGGGGGTTTATAGGAATCTGGAAGCCCCCTTTAGTAAGGGGGCCCCCAGATCCCAACCCTACCCCCCAATGTGAATAGGTATGGGGTATATTGTACCCCTACCCATTCACCAAAAAAGGAGTAAAGTGTTAAAAAAAAACAAGAGGCAGTTTTTGACAAGTCCTTGTGGGGATGAGGCCCTTCTCCCGGGGACAAGGTGCTATGGGAGGGACCTCAAAACATCCTCCCCATGTTGAGGGCATGTGGTTCAGAGGGGTGCTCGCTCGTCCCCACCCCCTCCTGCCATGCTAGGGCTGCATGCTCGGATAAGGGTCTTGTTTGGATTTTGGGGGGACCGCACACCACTTTTTTTTTTAATTTGGTGCGGGATTCCCCTTAAAATTCATACCAGACCTGAAGGTCCCGGTATGGACTTTGGGGGGGGGACCCCACGTAATTTTTTTTCTAAATTTTGGAGCGGGGTTCCCCTTAAAATCCATACCAGACCTGAAGGACCTGGTACGGACTTTGGGGGGGACCCCTACGCAATTTTATTTTTTAATTTCGGAGCGGGTTCCCCTTAAAATCCATACCAGACCTGAGGGGCCTGGTATGGACTGGGGGGGTGGTCAACGCAATGCTTTTCAATGATTTTATGTATACATTACAGCCGCGATAATAAATGACAATTTTTCCTTCACAAATGTCATTTTGCTCTGGCTATGTTCTACACATCACAGAGGTGCGCCCTTTTACAGGCAGACTAAGGGGACCACCCAGGCATGATATTTAAAGGAATATTTCATTTTTATATCCACACTGAATGTGGATGTAGATACTAATGCGTTTATCGATAACTCTTGAGGTGTATTCGATTCTAAAAGTTTTTTTAACTAGATTTCCCCTCTTATGGTCTGAGACTCTGAATGAATAACGTATGTTGTGCTCCTCCAAGTAAAATTTATGTAGATTATCACACAAAAATCGATGGGTCATCTACATATATGGGGATTGTTAATACTAGAGATTTAGATAAATGAGCGGGGGAGGGGCCTAAAGCGGGCACCACGTCCAAAATAAGAACATTTAAAAAAAAGACATTTGGTCAAAACGGAACTCAAAAAGTAGGGTTCCAAGGACTTTGAGGGTGCCCTTCATGTATTCCAATAATGATTCCAAAACAACACATGTATAATAAAACATCTAGGATCAATTTATTCAGTACAAATATAAAATCCATGTATACAGAAACACATGAAAAAAGGTATGTTAAAACACAGACAAAAACAAGTCCTACATGAGGTCAGCTATGCCCCGCTCTACATGTTTCACCCTTGCGGGCTTCTTCAGGAGACTTTGTGGGGCTGACTGAAGGGTAAACCTCCAAGGAATTCTTGACAAAAAGCCAAGAAAATGAGGATAAATTGATTACTTGAAACTCTGTTTGCGAGTTGGACTTTTGGGGTTCCCCTGATCCCCATTGGTCATCCTCTTGGAATCCTGGGGTGCTTGGGAGAAAATCGGGGCTAGACGTAGGTCCGGTGCTGGACGTGAGTCCGGTAGTGATGTAGTGTCGTGGGATGGTCCCAAAGGGGAAACTGGTGTGTGCTTGAGTGGAAGAGAGGGCCCTAAAGGGGCCAATTGTGACTGTAATGATGAATGTGTTTGTGCAATAGAAGAGGAAGGACCTACCCTTGTGGTTTGTGTGTTTTTTGTAGGTTCATATTTGGATCCATTTCGATCATCCTACCCAATGGCTGTATGTTCAAACCTAAATTCAGAGCGGATTGTCAGTCAGTGGGGATCATTTATATCATATTTTGTAATTGTGGGGCCTTTTACGTCGGTAAGACGAAGAGGCCCTTCTTTCACCGCATAAGGGACCATGTTTCCATGGTAGCCAAAAAAAGGATGGAGACCCCTATCAGTCGGCACATGGGCCTGCTACACAGCTTTGATAGTTCCATGATGCACTTTTTTGCCCTTGAACACATACCCCCTCATGAAAGAGGGGGCAATCACGACAAGGTCCTACTCCAATGCGAAACTCGCTGGATACAGACCCTGGCAGCCTTGCGCTATCCGGGTTTGAATGACTCCCTGTCATACAAGCCCTTTCTATAGGTCGCCCTTTGCCTTGGGATTTCTTTAGAACCCACCCCTCCTCCCCCCTTTCCCCCCCCCTTTTTTTTTTTCCCTCCTCTTTTTGAGGATGAACATTTATTATTTATTTATAATTATATGGAGTTTATGTTTGCGATGCATCGGTATGTCTGGAAAATATAAACTCCTTTTTTTTTTTTTTTTTTTTTTTTTTAGGATTTTGTCTGATATGCCTTTTCTAACCCATGGAACTGGACCAGCCGGCCTAGTGCATAGGAACCATACGGACAGTAGGGGCACCCGTTAGGAGCTCCATTAGGCCAATATGGAGCTCCTTTGGGAGCCCTTGATCTATCGGCTCCCATCTCAGCCCGTCTGCATTCCATGACGGGCTGATATGCTTTCTGTATTTCAGTGTGGCTTTCATCTGGATGGCAAGTTGCCTTCCCCCAAGAAGGAGGCGCTATGTTCTTTCTGCTCCCTGTGATTTCCGGGAACGATCGTACGTGGCGTCACTTCCGGCCACCTGACCACAGGAACCGGAAACCGATGATCACATGTGTCCGCGTCCCGCCGGTGACGTCAGACGCCAGCGGGATGGAGCGAGGATAAAAGCGGCTGCACAAGACGCTGATTATCTGATGGAGGATTTGTAGGAGAATAGGTTCCAGTTCCCTCCTCTCCCCCTCCAACATGCGACTTGTGACTCCCCAAGAAGTTAAAGGTGAGCCGATCTGCACAATGGCTATTGCATGTTTGAGAGATTTGACTCAACATTTTCTGCTGTTTATACCCACATACCCCTATTTATGGGGTTGTTTGGGCTTGCTTTATTTGATGGGCTCCGTTTTCTATCTACTTTTCCAGCCTGAGTGGACCGAAACGGAGTGACCATTTAAGGATTGGATCCATAGAGGAGATCTACGCAGCCTGGATAAGTCCCCTAGGGGACGTCTTGTCCCTCTCTCTGTCATATGGGGGATGATGGGAGGAACCAAGTAGAGGCTTCCTTGGCATGCGCTTAACCCTTGGCTTTTTGTCAAGAATTCCTTGGAGGTTTATCCTTCCGGAAGGTTCAAACGGATTGGCCCCATTTCCTCCTTACTCACACACAAAAAATTTTTTCAAGTAAGTAATACTTTGAACAATCATAAAGAAGTGTTCTTTGGAATTATTTTTGCACTTATTCACTTTGCTTCCTGTTTTTATCAGGACACAGAGCTAATTTGTGCTGCAGCTCTATGGTCCCTGGCCTTCTTGGGTCGATTGTCTGGTCTCCGATATTGGGTTTAGGCATACAGACATCCTCTCCATGGTAGTCTTGCAATTGGTAAGACACTATATTCAACCCTATAAAATGTCAATACAATTAATGAAATTTATATGTTTAACTCTTTATCTATTCATATGCTGATGACAACTCAGAGAGAAAATGCAAAAATCACTGATCATTATTGTATGTTTCAAATGTACATCTGGATTGTAATGTATTCGCAGAGGGAGAGTTATTCTCTGTGTCTGCTGACATTGTAAATTTGCATGTATCTTTCTAAATGTTTTTTCTCCTCTACTTCAGTCAGCCCCACAAAGTCTCCTGAAGAAGCCCGCAAGGGTGAAACATGTAGAGCTGGGCATAGCTGACCTCATGTAGGACTTGTTTTTGTCTGTGTTTTAACATACCTTTTTTCATGTGTTTCTGTATACATTGATTTTATATTTGTACTGAATAAATTGATGTTTTAATTATACATGTGTTGTTTTGTAATCATTATTGGAATACACGAAGGGCACCCTCAAAGTCCTTGGAACCCTACTTTTTGAGTTCCGTTTTGACCAAATGTCTTTTTTTCGATTGTTAATGCTAGTTTACTATTAGCACAAGGTCTGACCGATTTGGTATTTTTATCTTTGTCATGAGGGACGAGTTAGTAGGTGTCACATATAATTAAATGTTTATACCTATATATTTTTTGAAAAAAGGAAAACCCTTTTTCATATAAATTATACATCAATGGTATTTCTGGTTGTTATAATTAGAAAATCATATGATCAATATTTGGTAGATGGTAATTTTATTTTTTATTGCCCTAGTTTATTTACGTTTATATTGTTTTTATTCTGGTTGGTAAATGTAATATTTTTAATTTTTAGTAATGTGGTCTTTTATTATTATTAGTCTGATTCTTGAGTGGTCTGGGTAAATAAATTTATTATAGCAACAATAGATCAATTAATTATCTAATATTTTTACACGACTCTCTATTAATTTTAACATTTTTAGGAATATATAGTCCCCCTATGTAACACTAGCCAGTTTCTTCCATATGCTGGATTGGGTGCTGCATTTGTGGGTTCTAATATTAGTTTTATTACGGAATATCCTTATGATTTCCTATATTTGAATTTAGCTCCTTGGACTTTTGGTCCTTCCTTTTTGTATTACATTTCTTTATAATTGTGACAATAATTTTTATCTGAATATATGGACATTAAGGTGTTCTTTAAAGATTGCGCTACTATGGGCTAATGTTCACAAATTTAACATGGCCGCTCATGCCTCCGGCAGTGAGGGCGATACATATATTTATGGGCTAATCTCCCAAATCCAATATGGCCACTCGCGCTTCAGATCGAGAGGACGGCTTATGTATTTAGTCAGTGGTGATCCAGCGGCGCGTCCTCTCCCCTTTGACGACGTCATTTGTGACAAAATGTACGTCGGGAGGGCGCGCTGACATCACCACTGTGTTGAAAACTTTCCCGGGAGTCGGGAGCCGGCCAGTGCTTATGTTCTTATTGCTTTTATTCTTGTGAGTATAACCTTTAATACTTCTATTAAAACACACCCTACGGTACTTCACTATGAGTCCCTCTTCCTTTATATGATGCACGAATCTATGATATGACTGAGTGTGGACGCTGCTTAATATGGGGAGAGACATACAGCTACTCAGAGACCAACAGCTTGGATGGTGTATCTATAAAGAGGACACCCTAGACTATAAGAGAAGATTTTGGTGGTTCCACATCCCAGGTCGGGGATCCACTGTTGTTTAACACACAGTGTGCTGGTAAGCCTCCCTAAATATTGGTGGTGGACTCTCTCCTGCTTGCCAGTGCACTTGGGTGTTATTACCATCTCATGGAATACCTTTACTGTTTTTTCTAAAGTGGTGGAAGGAACACAATTTGATTGATGGACTTTTAACTCTGATATTTGTAACGTTGTTACACTATTTATCATTGTCTAGCGCAGCGTTTGTTTATATATTTGTCTTTATACTTATAGTATTTTGCTGCAGCTTTCCCAGACTTAAAGCGCGGTTTATTGTTTTGTATTTCATTTTTATTGTTTCACTTTAACCACTTCAATACTATGCACTTAGAACACTTTACTACCAGACCATTTTTCAGTTTTCAGTGCTGTTGGGCTTTGAATGACAATTGCGCGGTCGTGCGACGTTGTACCCAAACAGATTTTTTATCATTTTGTTCCCACAAATAGAGCTTTCTTTTGGTGGTATTTGATCACCCCTGCGGTTTTTATTTTTTGCGCTACAAATAAAAAAAGACCAAAAATTTTGAAAAAAAAAATATTCTCTATTTTTGTCACAAAACTTTGTAAATAAGTAAATTTTCTCCATCACTGGTGGGCACTGATGAGGCTACACTGACGGCACTGATGTGGCAGTACTGATTGGCACTGATGAGGCGGCACTGATGAGGTGGCACTGATGATGAGGCACTTATGTGCAGCAATGATGGACACTCTTAGGCGGCACTGATAAGCAGCACTGACAGGTACTGATAGGTGGCACTGATATACAGCACTGACGGGCACTGATATGCAGCACTGACGGACACTGCTAAGCAGCACTGATGGGCACTCATAGACAGCACTGGTTGTCACTCATAGGCAGCACTGGGCACTGATAGGTGGCACTGATGGGCACTGATAGGTGGGCACTGGTAGGTGGCAATGGTGGGCACTGATATGTGGCACTGGTATGCATTAATAGGGGCACTGGTGGGCATATATATTGATAGGGGCTCATTCCCTGGTGGTCTAGGGTGGCATCTGAGGGTGGCACTGAGTGCCATCCACATTGGGCACTATATCTCTTACCTGGTGGTCTAGGGGGGTCTCCCTGGTGGTCCAGATCGGCTCCCTGGTGGTCCCTGGTCGGCTCCCTGGTGGTCCTGGGTGGGCACATCCCTGGTGGTCCCTGGGCAGGCTCCCTGGTGGTCTAAGGTGGCAATCCGAGGGAGGGCTGTGCTGATAAATCATCAGCACAAACCCTCCCTGTCAGGAGAGCAGCCATTCGGCTCCCCAATCCTCAGGTCTGCAGACCTGAGTACAGGAAAGCCGATAAACGGCTTTACTGTGTTACACTGTGACTAGCCGTGATTGGTCTGATCTGAAGCACTTTACCGAGATCGGTATTGCGGGGGGTCAGACTGACCTCCCACACCACCGATCGCCGCGATGCACGCCCCTCCGGGCGTGCGGCGGCTTGTTATCCTGAGGACGTCATATGACGTCCAGTCAGGATAACTAAGCCACTTCCCGGCCGTCATTTTGCATATGGCGGTCGGGAAGTGGTTAAGCATTATTAAAATCACTGCTCCTGAAAAAACAATAGATTTAAAAACTCTTTTTGCATTGATACATGTCCCCTAGGGCAGGACCCGGGTCCCCATACACTTTTTATGGCAATAACTTGCATATAAGCCTTTAAAATGAGCACTTTTGATTTTTCATGTCCGAGTCCCATTGATTTTTTTCTTTTTATACAATCTATATTTATTCAAAACGATTTTTAAATATTAATTACAACAAAAAAAACTGAATTTATCTCACATCTATAACATTTTACAGTAAAATATTTTTATAGCATTATTTATTATATCTCATATATTTGGGACATATATTTCTTGCCACCTTGTTCCAAGACCCATTCATCAATTCATCCATACTCTTAAAGACCATTCATCACCTAAACCATTCATCACCCATACCACATGCTCAAAAAAGGAGGAAAGGGAAGGGAGAAACAAAGAGAATAAAAAATGGGGGAAGGGGAGTGGGCTCTCGTCAATATTACCCTTACATATGTTCCCTTAATTTTGATGAAAGTCAAAATTCATCCCATCTTTGCCATATTTGAGGAATTAAATTTTCTTGTATTTCTTCTTTCATTATTGTAGTTTCTATTTTTTGCATTTCTCTCATTTCACATATCCATTCAGCTATTGATGGGTCTGTCGTTTTTCGCCAATTTCAGGCAATCACTGTACGTGCTGCCATTAGCACATATCCCAGAATATCCTGTCTTGTCTTTTTAATTGGTCCCTTAATCATGGAAAACAGGGCTATTTTAATATCAGGTTTTATTTGTTTTTTGGCAATATCATAATATTTCTTAAAAATTCTTGTCCAAAATCAAAATACAGATGGGCAATGAAACCAGATATGGGACATTGTACCCTTCACTTTGGAACATCTTCAACATAGTTCTGTATTTTCCTCATTTATTTTATGCATATCTACCGGGCATTTATACCAGCGTGTTAAAATTTTATCATTTCTTTCTTGGTGTCTAATTGATAGGGACATTTTGTTTGATATAAGAAATGCCCTCTCCCATTCTTGGTCCGAGATCGCCATTTCCAACTCTTTTTCCCATTTGGTCTGAAATGTTAACCCTTTGTTATTCTTCCGGGATATTAAATATCCGTAGACCATCGAGAGTGTATGGTTGGGGGGTTTTTTTTGTATTAATAATTTTTTAAATTCTGTTAATGATCTATTTATTGGAGCTTTTCGTCCTATTACTTAAATGTATCTATATAATTGTTTATACTGTATCCATTTATTTCTATACTCCATTTCTATTGATTCCAATGGAGGTAGCTTACCATCCACCAGTGTCTGAGCTATTCTTATGTCATCTTTCCTATACCATTTCAAAAATCGTAAGGCCTCTACTGCTGGTGGAAACTCCAGATTGGAGAACAATGGTGTCATTGGTCCTATCTGTGTGGATATCAGGGTTTATTTTTTCCCTTTTAAAAGTGTGTAGCTCCTACTAAATTTGATTGGTCTATTGTTTTTGATCTATAATTTTTGGCAACCCATGGTAGTGACTTCAATTTCTGACCAATTACCTCTTCTTCCAGTTTAACCCACTGCTTATTATCTGCATTATGGAACCAATCCACTATTCTGTTCACAAAAACAGCACGTAGATATTTTCCAAAATCTGGGAGGGCCAAGCCTCCTTCCTTCTTAGGTCTTTTCAATATCCCTCTCGCTATTTGGAAAGTTTTATTACCCCATATAAAATCTCCCACTGCTCCCCGCAAACATTGCATGAGAGCCTTGGAGGGGTACAGTGGGACCGTTTAAAATACATCAAGCATTTTAGGTAAGATGTCCATTTTTATTATATTTACCCTTCCTATCCATGAAAAGGTCTTCTTATCATGTTTTTGTAGGGATTTTATTATATTTTGAACCACTGGAAGGTAATTCAGTTCTTGGAGTTTGTCTAGCTCCCGAGGGATTTCTACCCCTAAATATTTGATAGCCCTGCTTTGCCATTTAAAAGGAAATATACTCTGTAGTTTTTGTGGAGTTCCTTTCATCAATGATATATCTAAAGCTTCTGTTTTCTCTAAGTTAACTTTAAAGTTGTGACTTCCACGAAACAATTTAATTCTCTAATTAGATTTGGAATTGTTACCATTGGGTTGGTAATATAGAGTTACAGATTGTCTGCAAAAAACGACATTTTATACTCTGTCTCCTTTACCTTAATTCCCCTTATATCTGTATTATTACGAATAGCTGTTGTTAAATGTTCCATTAATAGGACATAGAGCAAAGGAGACAGGGGGCATCCCTGTCTTGTTCCATTGGAAATATTTATTGGGTCCGACAAAGTGCCATTTATCCTTATTCTTGCCTTCAGTTCGACATATAATGCAATAATTTTTTGCATCATCTGGGGGCCCAGCCCCCATTGTCTGAGGGTTTCTTCCAGGAAACACCATCCCACCCTGTTGAACGCCTTCTCGGCATCAATAGAAAACAGACAGGAAGGGATGGGGCGCCTCTGTGCATACTCTATCAGGAAAATAGTTTTTAGGGTGTTGTCCCTTGCCTCCCGAAGTCCCATTGATTTTAACAGCGTTCGCATGTTCGCACAAATTTTTTGCCTGTTCGCAAGTTCTGGTGCAAACCGAACCGGGGGGTGTTCGGCCCATCTCTACTTACCAGTATGGACAAGAAAAAGTGTCCATCAGTGTAGCCTACCAGTGCCCATCAGTGTAGCCTACCAGTGACCATCAGTGCAGTCTCATCAGTGCACATCAGTGAAGGAGGAAAGTTACCTGTTTGCAAAACTATATAACAAGCTCTGAAAAAATGTTTTCAAAATGTTCTGTCTTTTTTTTGTTTATGTAGTAAGAAATAAAAAAACCCAGTGGTGATTAAATACAACTAAAAGAAAGCTCTACTTGTGTGAAAAAAATTATACAAATTTCATATGGGTACAGTGTTGTATGACTGCGCAATTGTCAGGGCCGGTTCACACCTAGGCAACTTGCGACCCAACTTGTGTCGCCCCATGTCGCCTCAAGTCGCTTGACATCCGAAATCCCATTGAAATGAATGGGAGCCGTCTTAATATACACTACTGAAGTCGCTCCAACTTCAAGGCGACTTCAGAAAAGGTTCCTGTACTACTTCAAGGTGACTTCTATACAACTTGTGCCCATAGAATTCAATGGAAGTCGCCTCCTAGTTGGATTCCCATCTATATTGAAGCGACTTTACAGGAAAAATATTTTTTTAAGGCAACGCCCCCTCCCTCTCTTCTCTGATTGGCCACAGGCAAAGTCGCCTGGCATGAAGGTCGCTTCAGGTCGCGTTTTAAGTTGCCCAAAGTCGCGATGAAGTCGCCTTGGGGTCGCGTTCAAATCGCCTAGCAAAGTCGTCTCTGAAGTCGGATCGCCTAGGTGTGAACCGGCCCTCATTCAAAGTGCGACAGCGCTGAAAGTTGAAAATTGACTTGGGCAGAAAGGTACCCAGTGGTCAAGTGGTTAACTGGACTTTGCCGAACTCTTTGAGCAGACATTAAGTATTTTCATTTTTAAATCATTTTTGTTTTTCTGTTGCATTATTGTCTCTTTTTCATTTGAAATATCCTTTTTCTTTTCATATATACATATATATATATATATATATATACACAGTATACTGTGTGTATGTGTGTGTGTATATATATATATATATATATATATATATATATATATATCAATTTTTTTTTTTTAGCCATTTAACCTGCTTACTTTCAATATTTTTCTGTAAAACAATCTCTGATGCCCTAACACAGAACTTAAAGAATTGCTGTCTTTTGAAGAGTGCTACTATATGGTAAATCTCTGGATATACCTGTCTATAGTGACAGTGTGTATTAAGGAAATTTAAATAAAGTTATAATTGCTATTGCTAATATTTTGAACGTTTGATATTTTACGATAAAAATATCTGGTGGCAGTGATTGATTTAGGGTATGAAGACATAATTGTTAATGTGAACGTTTAATATTCACGATAAAATATCTGG
>BLSH010172674.1:288803-300168 GCA_018402905.1 Glandirana rugosa
CACACATTTTTATTTATTTATATATATATATATATATATATATATATATATATATATATATATATATACACACAGTATACTGTGTGTATGTGTGTATATAATAAAAAATTTTTTAGCCATTTTACCTGCTTACTTTCAATATTTTTCTGTAAAACAATCTCTGATGCCCTAACACAGAACTTAAAGAATTACTGTCTTTTGAAGAGTGCTACTATATGGTAAATCTCTTGATATACCTGTCTATAGTGACAGTGTGTATTAAGGACATTTAAATAAAGTTATAATTGCTATCACTAATATTGTGAACGTTTGATATTTTACGATACAAATATCTGGTGGCAGTGATTGATTTAGGGTATGAAGACATAATTGTTAATGTGAACGTTTAACATTTACGATAAAATATCTGGTGCTTGTTGCTTAGCTAACCAAACCCAGCGACAGTTTCTCTCAGTCAGGTGGCACAAGCTGATCCCACGAGCTGGAAAATCTTTGTGCAGAGTGAGGCTGGGCATGTCATTGTCATGTTATCATTATCAGTGACAGGCGGTGTGAGCAGACCAGCCATTTGTCATAGACGGTGAAGGTGGTCAGGGTCCAACATCACGTCCGTCACACCCTGTAACTGCTTCTGCTGGATTATTTGGCCTGTTACACAAAATGAAAAAATAAAATAATGTATCTACTGGAAGGATCAACAACTAATAAAATGATGTAACGCAGAGATAACAATTGCTGTGTTAATGTTACTATCAGACTGCATGGTATATGTCATTTTGTTTTCTGTTACATTATAAAATGCTTGTGATGCATGGTATAATACCATTCATTATTTTGTGAGCTCTTGTGTTCTGTACCAGAACAGTGCTAACACGTGAGGTGTGTTAACATCCATTGCAATAACGAGCATACTTCAGCCCCGGAAGGTTTTACCCCCTTAATGACCAGGCCATTTTTTGTGATATGGCACTGCATTACTTTAACTGACAAGTGCGCAGGCGTGCGACATTGTACCCAAATAAAATTGATGTCCGTTTTTTTCCCACAAATAGAGGTTTTGATGGTATTTGATCAGCTCTGCGGTTTTTATTTTTTGTGCTATAAACAAAAAAAGACCGAAAATTTTGAAAGAAAAACAATATATTTTTTACTTTCTGCTATAATACATATCCCAAAAAAATTTAAAAAAAATGAATTTTTTGATCAATTTAGGCCAATATGTATTATTCTACATATTTTTGGTAAAAAAAAAAAGAAAATCCCAATAAGCGTATGTTGATTGGTTTGTAGCGTCTAGAAACTACAGGATAGATTTATTTTCTTTTTTTTTACTGTTTTTACTGGTAATGTCAGCGATTTTTAGCAGGACTACGACTTTGGACAAATCTGACCCTAAGTGACACTTTATGGGGACCAGTGACGCCAATACAGTGATCAGTACTACAAAAAATGCACTGATCACTGTATAAATGACACTGGCAGGAAAGGAGTTACCATCAGGGGCGATCAAAGGGTTAACTGTGTTCCCTAAGTGTGTTTTCTAAATGTGTGGGGGGATGGACTGACAGGAAGAGCACAGAGATCGCTGTTCCTAATTACTAGGAACATTACATTTCCATGTTCTCCCCTGTCAGAACAGGGATCTACCTTGTTTTCATAGGCAGATCCCCGCTCTGCCTCTCTGTAGAGTGATTGCGGGTGGCCAGCGGACATTGGGTCTGAAGGACCCACTGGTTGGTTCCGCTGCCTTCGGCGGCGCGCCCACAGTATCTAGTGCACAAAACAACATACAGGTACGTTGTTTCGCACAATAGAGCCGCCCTGCCGCAGTATATATGCAGTGGGCGGTCGTTAAGTGGTTAACACACCTTACTGCAATGTGCTGGAACAGAGCAGTGTAAATAGTCTCTCACGGCCCATTTGGATTTCTCTGTTTGCATGTGTCAGTGCTGTGCACATTAAACACCACAGATCCGCGCTATAGCCAAAAGACGGCTACAGAGCGGATCTGAATTGCCCGGAGGGCATCCTCCCCTTTGCGCGCGCACTCACAGCCGCCGCCGCGCACCCTCGCGCCTGCCGCACGCTGCGTGGGCATGTCCATGGGTTGGGCGGACTCGATGTCCGCCCAACCCGCGATCGGCTAGTAGAGAGGCAGAACGGGGAACGTGCCGATGTAAACATGGCGGTTCCCCATTCTGTGAGGGGGGACATGATAGATCTACTGATTCCTGTAATCGGGATCAGTGAGATCTGTTTTGTCCCTGCCAGCCCAGCCCCCACACAGTTAGAACACAATGAGGGAACACATTTAACCCCTTCCCTGCCAGTGACATTTACATAATAATCAGTGGATATTTACATTTCTGATCGCTATATAAATGTCAGTGGTCCCAAAAAAGTGTCAAAAATGTCCGACATGTCCGTTGCAATATCGCAGTCCTGATAAAAATTGCAGATCACCGCCATTACTAGTAAAAATAAATTAAATAAATAAACACCATAAATCAATGCCCATCATTTTTTGACACGATAACTTTTGAGCAAACCAATAAATATACGCCGATTGTGATTCTTTTTTTTTTTTTTTTAACAAAAATATGTAGAAGTATATATATATCGGCTTAAACTAATGAATCATTTTTTTATATATTTTTTTTTTTTTTTTGGATATTATAGCAAAAAGTAAAAAATATTGATTTTTATTTTCAAAATTGTCATTCTCTTTTTTTTAGCGCAAAAAAATAATAGGCGCAGAGGTGATCCAATAACAACAAAAGAAAGCTCTATTTGTGGGGAAAAAAAGGATGTCAATTTTGTTTGGGTACAACGCCGCACGTCCGCGCAATTGTCAGTTAAAGCGACGCAGTGCCGAATCGCAAAAAGTGCTCTGGCCAGGAAGGGGGTAAATCCCCCAGGGCTGAAGTGGTTAAGACACGTTGCACATGACTCTGACACAAATGTGTCGCAGAGCACAACAATTTACACAATGTTGCAGGTCCATGTGTTCTGTGTATTTTTGGTGTTACATGTCAGCAAAGGTAAAATATGTGAGCATAATAACAGAAGAGTGAAGATTAAGGAGAATTTTGCTTTCATTTTTTGATTTTGATGTCCTATAAAAGCCATATAGAAAATAATAATTTGCTCTTCTTTTTCAGATCACATCTTGCAGAATGTTTCCAAAATTCTCATTTCTCCTGATATTCGCAGTTGTTTTGGGTCTCACCCATAAGTCCCTATGTCAAGACTGGGAAACATTTCAGAAGAAGCACCTGACAACCGACAAGAAACTTAACTGTGATAAAATGATGCCATTAGCCCCATTCAACTGCAAGACCACTAACTCCTTCATCTATTCAAGTCCTGGACCAGTGGAGGCCCTCTGTAAAGGAGTTACAGGCCCCACAAACGTGTTAAGTCGTGATAAGTTTACTATCTATGACTGCATTGAAAAAAAGCATTGCACTTATAAAAAGAAGACCTCATCTAATACAATTTGTATAACATGTGAGGATGAAGCTCCGGTACATTTTGTCAATAAAGGGGGCTGCTAGAAATAAGTTTGACAACAGGGATGAGATAAGCAGCTGCAAGAAAACATATTGAGGTGGATTTACTAAAGACAAATAGACTGTGTGCTTTCGAAGTGCAATTGCACTAATTTTCCCCAGAGCTTAGTGAATGTGGTGAAGCTCCGCTGATTTCCATCATCCAATCATGTGCAAGCCAAAAATGCATTTTTTTTTTTTTTCTTGCACCTGATTGGGTATTCGTTGCAAAGTGAAGTTTCAGCACATTCACTAAGTTCTGGGGAAAATGAGTGCAACTGCACTTCCAAAGTTCACAGTCTATTTGCCTTTGGTAAATCCACCCCATTATTTCTGAGCAGAGGCCAAATCTATAGCAACAAAAAACTTTACTTGGTGAATAATTTTATATTAACCACTTCAGCCCTGGAAGGATTTACCCCCTTCCTGACCAGGCCATTTTTTGCGATACGGCACTGCGTCGCTTTAACTGACAATTGCGCAGTCGCGTGACGCTGCACCCAAACAAACTTGACATCCTTTTTCCCCCCACAAATAGAGTTTAAATAATTGCAATAGGCGTATATTGATTGGTTTGCGCAAAATCATTGCGTCTACAAGCTATGGGATAGAATTTGAGACTATTATTTTTTTTTTTAATTTTCCTGGTAATGGCGGCAATCTTTTTCAGAGGACTACGACATTGCGGCGAACAAATATGACCCCAAATTACACTTTCTGGGGACCACTGACATTATTACATTGATCAGTGTTATAAAAATGCATTGATCAATGTAAAAGTGACACTGGCAGGGAAGGGGTTAACTCTAGGGGGCAATAAAGGGGTTAACTTTGTTCCCTCACTGTGTTCTAACTGTAGGGGGGGGTGGGCTCTAGCAGGGACATGGCAGAGATCACTGTTTCCAATTACTGGGAACAGAAGATCTCTGCCATTTCATCTGGCAGAACGGGGATATGCCTTGTTTACATAGGCAGATCCTCGTTCTGCCTCTGTACAAGGTGATCGCAGGTCACCAGCAGACATCGGACCCGGTGGCGCATGCGCGCGCCCCCTATCGCTCATGCACAAACCGCTGCACGGCTACAGCGAATTGCACAGGAGAGCCGACCTACTGTCGTCAAACTACGGCGGCTGGTTGGCAAGTGCTAAATTGAAGATAATCTTTCTTTCATTTCCTGAAATATTGTATTCAAAAAGAAATACACCTGAACTCTGTATTACACACAGCAGCAGAAGTTAAAATAGTTTAAAACGTAAAAGGTGTTTTACCTTAACGTGGAAGTAAACTTCCATCACTAAATTTTACCTATAGGTAAGCCTATAATAAGGCTTACCTATAGGTAGTGTAAATATCTCCTAAACGTGCATCGTTTAGGAGATATTTACTGTGCATGCAGCCAGGAACGGCCACCCATGCTGTTCCTTCAGAGCCCTGTGTCGTGAACGGTGGCTTCCATGCTCAGTGATGTCACCAATGATGTCATTGTGGCTCTGGCCAGTCACAGAGCCGGAGTACACAAACCCAGAAGCAGGATGGGTGAAGATGGAAGCGGGCTCCAGTGATCACATCGCATCGCTGAAATGATTTGTTTAGTTTTACATAATGTGCTAGTATGCGATGCATACTAGCACAATATGACATAACCTTGCAGGTAAGGAAAAAAAAAAAACGTACAGCAGTTTACAACCGCTTTAATGCATTTGCTGCATTAAGGTAAGCCAGGAGCCCCCATTTACAGCACAGGACTCTGAAGGAACAGCACGGGTATGCCATTCCTTCAGAGTGCATGCGCCAGTGACGTCACCGCCTGCATCTAAAGTAAATATCTCCTAAACAGTGCACGTTTAGGAGATGGGTACAGTACCTATAGGTAAACCTTATTATGGGCTTACCTATAGGTAAAAATCATGCATGGGAGTTTACTCCCAATTTAACACTGGAGAGGTGGGATGACGTCACACGTCGAGGGCCCGCTGACACACGGGAGACAGGTAGATGTCCGGGCATGCACAAAGACATATGTGGGCGGAAGCTGGGACAGGACAATTGGAGGAGAAAGGTGGAAACATCCATTCCACGTCACATGCCTAAAGAAGCCACCCACCATAAAAAGTTAATAATTGGGTGACCCTATGCATCAGGTGCCAGCCAACCACACCAGGCCCAAAGGAGGGTGGCCCCCAGTGGCCCCGACGGGAACAGCACCCAGCTATCACAATATTACACAACAGTATAGAGAAATATTGTGGGTATTAACAACCAAATGGCAAAAAAAGGTACACAAACCAGAAAACTCAAAATGGCAAGACATACATAGAAAATGAACATTAAATATGCAAATGCATAATACAATTTGGAATAAACAGGATTTGTTATACAGCATTCAGTTATTGAATATGTACTCAGGTAAACATGCCCATAAAGGACCGGATATGGATATGTTAATGGGTCATAGATGTCAGTTTTCTTTTTCCATACCCCCTGATACAAACCCCAGGAAGGTTTTGAAGCTGACCAAGTCATTTAAACCCAGGGGAGAAGTTGCCATTAATTTATATATTCACTTGAGTTCATGCTGTAATACAATCTTATTACAATCCCCCCTGTTTTATTGGAATGAATTTGGTCTAAGTCCAAAAGGTGAACTTGGGGAATATACAGTATCTCACAAAAGTGAGTACACCCCTCACATATTTGTAAATATTTTATTATATCTTTTCATGTGACAACGCTGAAGAAATTACACTTTGCTACACTGTAAAGTAGTGAGTGTACAGCTTATATAACAGTGTAAATTTGATGTCCCCTCAAAATAACTCAACACACAGCCATTAATGTCTAAACCGCTGGCAACAAAAGTGAGTACACCCCTAAGTGAAAATGTCCAAATTGGGCCCAAAGTGTCAATATTTTGTGTGCCTACCATTATTTTCCAGCACTGTCTTAACCCTCTTGAGCATGGAGTTCACCAGAGCTTCACAGGTTGTTACTGGAGTCCTCTTCCACTCCTCCATGATGACATCAGGGAGCTGGTGGATGTTAAAGACCTTGCGCTCCTCCACCTTCCATTTAAGGATGCCCCACAGATGTTCAATAGCATTTAGGTCTGGAGACATGCTTGGTCAGTACCTTTACCCTAAGCTTCTTTAGTAAGGCAGTGGTCCTCCTGGAGGTGTGTTTGGGGTCATTATCATTTTGGAATTCTGCCCTGCGGCCCAGTCTCCTAAGGGAGGGGATCATGCCCTGCTTCACTATGTCACAGTACATGTTGACATTCATGGTTCCCTCAATGAACTGTAGCTGCCCAGTGCCAGCTGCGCTCATGCAGCCCCAGACCATGACACTCCCCCCACCATGCTTGACTGTAAGCAAGACACACCTGTCTTTGTACTCCTCACCTGGTTGCCACCCCACACGCTTGACACCATCTGAACCAACTAAGTTTATCTTGGTCTCATCAGACCACAGGACATGGTTCCCATAATCCATGTCCTTAGTCTGCTTGACTTCAGCAAAGACAAGTTTGCGGGCTTTCTTGTGCATCATCTGTAGAAGAGGCTTCCTTCTGGGACGACAGCCATGCAGACCAATTTGATGCAGTGTGCAGTGTATGGTTTGAGCACTGACAGGCTGACCCCCCACCCCCTCAACCTCTCCAGCAATTCTGGCAGCACTCATATGTCTATTTCCCAAAGACAACCTCTGAATATCACGCTGAGAATGTGCAATCAACTTGGTCGACCATTGCGAGGCCTGTTCTGAGTGGAACCTGTCCTGTTAAACCGCTGTATGGTCTTGACCACCATGCTGCAGCTCAGTTTCAGGGTCTTGGCAATATTCTTGTAGCCTAGGCTATCTTTATGTAGAGCAACAATTCTTTTTTTTCACATCCTGAGAGAGTTCTTTGCCATGAAGTGCCATGTTAAACTTCCAGTGACCAGTATGAGAGAATGAGAGCAATAACACCAAATTTAACACACCTGCTCCTCATTCAAACCTGAGACCTTGTAACACTAACGAGTCACATGACACCGGGGAGGTAAAATGGCTAATTGGGCCCAATTTGGACATTTTCACTTAGGGGTGTACTCACTTTTGTTTCCAGCGGTTTAGACATTAATGGCTGTGTGTTGAGTTATTTTGAAGGGACAGCAAATTTACACTGTTATACAAGCTCTACACTCACTACTTTACATTGTAGCGAACTGTCATTTCTTCAGTGTTGTCACATGAAAAGATGTAATAAAATATTTACAAAAATGTGAGGGGTGTACTCACTTTTGTGAGATACTGTATGTCCATGTGCCGTGCAATGTGCCTACCCAAGGGGAGATCAGAGTCGCACGTCTTCATGCTCAGTACACGTCTGTACATTCTTTTTCGAAATTCCTGTTTCATTTTTCTGACATAAAAACATCCGCATTCACATGTCAATAAGTATACAATGCCTACGGTTTTACAATTGGCATAGTGATGTTGATAAAATGCTCTACCATTGGGTAATCTGATGTTTTTGTTGGTATATATGAATTGGCAGTAGGAGCAACCCCCACAGTTGAAAGTACCCAAATGTTTGCATGGATCTTTTCTTTCTGTTCCTTTGAATTCACTTTGGACTTATTTGTCGCCGACAGATCTAGTATGTCAATACGTAAGTCTGGGTCTGTCAGAGACAAATGGACTCACTGAGGATCTGAACTCTTAATTGCCAATATCGTTAAATGTTTTGAAGCTGTGTGTGCTGATTAGAGAATTGAGTAATGATTCTGACATCTTATATATATATAAGAGATCTTATGTACTACCACTTTCAACAAGTTGTTAGATAATAATCAAATGATAGTAATTAAAAAAAGCTGCTCATAATGTTCAATGTGTCCCCACATATACAAACAAACATATAATTCTTATGATGTAGTGCTTTACTTTAATGTGACTAGTGCTTAATGGTAATGAATAAACGTATAATTGTATCCATTTATATGTTACATTAAATCACCAATCCTTATATAAAATTGCTTGTATGCTATATATCATACTCAATAAACATATGTAAAATGTCATTGTGTCCTAATGTGTCAATATTCCATCAATTAGATGAATTAAATACAATTACTTCTCTTGAGTACCTTTGGGTAAATGTGCAAAAAAATTATAACACATTAATAAAAATCTCCAGATTCAATGAATACATTTTCCAAATGACCCTATTGGGTGAAAAATCCCATATTACCAGTGCTACAGAGGGTAAAATAATATGCATATAACAACTGTATGAATCATCAATTTTCCAACATAAAATTTTAAGATGACCCCTCTGGGTGATGAATCCAAATCACCAGTGCTACAAAGAACTCGGCAAATGTGCAAATAAGCATTTAAATAGATGGAGTAATTTCATACAACAATAAAATAAAAATACATAATTTCTAAAGTGACCCTCCTGGGCGGTGCATCCAAATCACCAGTGCTGCAAAAAAAATGTGCAAATGAGCAAAAAAACAAATAAACATATCATATATTAATAAATAAAATTAATCAAATAGATTAGCAGTATACAATCCATTTCAGTGCCTAAATCCCCGAAATCAGGTGTCCATAAATAAGGGAACTAAAGTCCAGTGATGATAAAGTGCATATAAGATAAGCTGTGATGTGATCACACTCCCATACACGATCTGAAATCAACACTCTGTACTTTAACAGCTCACCTCACATTTAGACCATACAGGTCTAGCAGCATTTGGTAGCAAGTAATTCCTCTCTGTGGCTCACTGTATACTCTCCTTTCCTCCGGTCAGCAGTGCCAATATCAGTGGCGGCTGGTGAAATTTTAGGATGGGAGGGCGCCAGACCCGGCCCTTCCTTTTTGATCCCTTTCACTTCTCATAAGCCCCACCCCTTATAGTTTCCACCCATTGAGTATACAGCCCAGAATTACCAGATAGGGTATACAGCATCACAGATAGTGGTAGCAGTGTACAGAGTCACCATATAGCAGTGTACAGAGTCACCATATAGCAGTGTACAGAGTCACCATATAGCAGTATACAGAGTCACCATATAGCAGTATACAGAGTCACCATATAGCAGTATAAAGAGTCACCATATAGCAGTATACAGAGCCCCAGGTAGCAGTATACAGAGCCCCAGATAGCAGTATACAGAATCATCATATATCAGTATACAGGTTCCCAGGTAGCAGTATACAGGGTCCCAGATAGTAGTATACAGGGGTCCCAGATAGCAGTATACCAGAGCCCCAGGTACCAGTATACAGGGTCCCAGGTAGCAGTATACAGGGGTCCTGAATAACAGTATACAGGGGTCCCAGATAGGGTATACAGAGCCCCAGGTACCAGTATACAGGGTGCCAGTTAGCAGTATACAGGGCTCCCAGATAGCAGCATACAGTGGTCCCAGAAAGGGTATACAGAGCCCAAGTACCAGTATAGGGAGTGCCAGGTAGCAGTATACAGGGCTCCCAGATAGGGTATACTGAGCCCCAGGTAGCAGTATATAGGGTGCCAGGTAGCAGTATACAGGGTGCCAGGTAGCAGTATACAGGGGTCCCAGATAGGGTATACAGGGGTCCCAGATAGCAGTATACATGGGTCCCAGATAGCAGTATACAGGGGTCCCAGATAGGGTATACAGAGCCCCAGGTACCAGTATACAGGGTCCCAGGTAGCAGTATACAGTGGTCCCAGATAGCAGTATACAGGGGTCCCAGATAGGGCATACAGAGCCCCAGGTACCAGTATACAGGGTGCCAGGTAGCAGTTTACAGGGCTCCCAGATAGGGTATACAGAGCCCCAGGTAGCAGTATATAGGGTGCCAGGTAGCAGTATAGAGGGTGCCAGGTAGCAGTATACAGGGGTTCCAGATAGCAGTATACAGGGGTCCCAGATAGGGTATGCAGAGCCCCAGGTACTAGTATACAGGGTGCCAGGTAGCAGTATACAGGGTGCCAGGTAGCAGTATACAGGGGTTCCAGATAGGGTATACAGAGGCGCAGGTAGCAGTATATAGGGTGCCAGGTGGCAGTATACAGGGTGCCAGGTAGCAGTATACAGGGGTCCCAGATAGCAGTATGCAGGGGTACCAGATAGCAGTATGCAGAGCCCCAGATAGCAGTATACAGGGTGCCAGGCAGGGTATACAGAATGCCAGATAGCAGTATACAGGGTGCCCTATAGGGTATACAGGGTGCCAGGTAGCAGTATACAGGGTGCCAGGTAAGGTATACAGGGTGCCAGGTAGCAGTATACAGGCTGCCAGGTAGGGTATACAGGGTGCCAAGTAGGGTTATACAGGGTGCCAGGTAGCAATATACAGGGTGCCAGGTAGGGTATACAGGGTGCCAGGTAGCAGTATACAGGGTGCCAGGTAGGGTATACAGGGTGCCAGATAGCAGTATACAGAGTCCCAGGTAGGGTATACAGGGTGCCAGATAGCAGTATGCAGAGCCCCAGGTAGGGTATGCAGTCACCAGCCTCAACAGACCCCTACGACAACCGCCCCCGCCCTGATGCCACCTGCACGACGGACACACTAATGAGTGTGTCCGTGTCGTGAAGGGCCTTGAAGTCTCGTGTGACGCACAGTCGTAAGAGAGGCGATCGCGACGGAGACGTAGAGAGTCGGGCGAAGGGCGTACGGCTAGAGACGTGGTGACGGTCGGACTCGGACGGATAATCTACCCCATTCACTCTCTGAACAGGGCCGGAGCCCCCCCCCCCCCCCAGACAACTCCGACCACTGACGTATGGGATGGACCCCGAGACGTATGACGATAGACCGTGGGACAT
>BLSH010172674.1:365518-382607 GCA_018402905.1 Glandirana rugosa
TTTCTTTTCTTTTTTAAGTGGACTTATGGTTGTTGCTTTTTTGCACATTTTATGATTTTTTTGCTCTACATTATTTATTACGTATCAATTTTTCCCTGTTTACCACTAACAAATGTTATGGATGTTCGCATTCACTGAAATTTGCACTTTATTTGTTGCCTACATGAATTAGCATTTTCGTATTTGCACATATTCTTGATGAATGTTATGCCACTTTTTATTGGATACAGTTATCACTAGTTCACCTTGCTGTGCTGATTTGCACATTAGAACCCTAAGGCCTCATACACACAGGCATTATTAACGCCGCATTTTTGAGCTGTTTTTACAGCTTAAGAATGCCACACCATGTTATTCAATGGCCTCATACACACGCTGACGTTTTTGAGCTGTAAGTGGCATCTACATTCTTAAGCTGTAAAACCAACGCAGGACCAGTACATTCGTAACCTGCAGCATTAGAGCTGTTTTGACGCTGAGCCGGCAAAACGCTCAAAAACGCGCATTAGCGCTGCAGCAACGTTAACCGGCGATTTTAGCACCGGCGTTTTATGTTTAAAAATGTCATTGGTCACTTTATTCAAGAAAAACAGGAAATTCCTGTCAAAAATTACCCAAAGGTCCTTTGCACCCCTGTGGAATTGTAGGTTGGATAGAGCAGAGAGAAGGACAGAGAGGAAAATGGCCACTGCTGTGATCCAGCCTGAGCTGATCTCTTCCGTGGAGGCTCACCCTGCATTGTGGGACCCGAGCCACCCTCAACATGGTGACCACATTTTAAAGGAGAAATTATGGATCGACATGGTTTCTTCCATCACCCTGGGGTGGGAGGAGATGACCCCACAAGAAAAGGAAAATACAAGTAAGTACATTTTAATGGAATGCCTGTTCTGTTTACAGTGTAATGCAGGACACTTACCTATTCTTTTCAACTTTAATCTTTTTTTACAATTCTTCAGCAACAAAACTACAGAAGAGGTGGAAGTCCCTCTGGGATCATGTGAGGAGGGACCTAATGGAGGAGCAGAAGGCCGCACGGTCTGGAGCACTTGCTCCAAATAAAAAGCCTCACATCTATGCTGCCAACCTGGCCTTTGTTAAACAATCAATGCTCAACAGTAGCAGAGAGTACGTTTTTAACTAAATGTTTTCTTTTTATATCCCTCTGTATATTATTTTGCAGCCAATCCAGAATTTGTATTTGTAATGTCAACTAATTATTTAAATATATTTTTTGTAGGACAATATCCAATATAGCATCAAAAACAAAGGAGACAGGGGAAGACCAGAAGGAGGACAGATCCACCACCAGTGCCACGGACAACGATGGACAAGCATCTCCTCCAATCAGCGATGTTGGCTGCCCCGCCACGTAGACAAGACATGAGGTAAGTGTCCGAATGTTATGTCTGCCTATCTATCTCAATGTCTGTCTGTCTATCTACCTGCATACCAATCTATATTTTTCTTTAATTTGCAGGAATCCATCAGCAGCCAACAGCGTGGGGAGGAGCAGAGTGGTGTCATTGTCCGTGGCCCTGGGCGTGGCCGTAACCAGCAACAGAGGGGGGGCAGTGCAGTGTTGAGCACAGAGGGGGAGGATAGGGTCCTAGCACTGCTGCAGGAAGTGTGACAGGAGAGGCACAGTCTGGATCCTTTTTTGGACCCACACAACAGGCGCGCCTCTTTCTGTCTATATGTTTCATCTGCTGGAGGACATTGGGGGAGACCTTGAGGTTGAGTGTATGGATCGCATAAATGCGCTATGTATGGAGTATCGGAGGAGAAGGAATCAGCCATCAATCGATCCATACACTCCATCTCAGTATACCCCAATGGTGCCTAGTACCTCAGCAGTGCTACGACCCCCCTCTCTCTATCAGCCCCCTCCACAGCAGCAGCCACCACCCACCATGGCCCAGACCCCATGCCTTCCAGCCCACATACCATAATTTGTAATAAATAAAAATATTTTTTCTTTTACCAAAAAAATTTTATGATTGTTTTCATTTGTATAGGATGTTCATTAGTACCTTTCCACTCTGCTTGGGGCAAACGTATGCTGAGCTCAAATAGGGCTAGCATGCGTTTGCCTCATGCAGAATGAAAAGAAACACTTTTCACACTGCATGGGACAAACTTACGCTGAGCTCAAATAGGGCCAGCATGTGTTTGTCTCATGCAGAATGGAATAGACTCATGAAACAAAAGAAGAAACATGGACATAAAAAATACTAACATGAATATGATCTGTTTTATTCAAAGAAATTATTCAAGACTAGAAGAAAAGCTGATTAATGACGACTTTTTTTTTAAATGCAATCTTCTTGCCATGCCACCTCTCCATCTGGTGATACAAAACATTTGGTAAATTGATTTTGGATTATCATGACCTGTGCCGTTGTGTGCAAGTCCATGAATTGAATACAATGGCTTGGGTTAGTGGGCTCAGGTTCCATGTTGCTCCCGTCATTGTCCCCTAGAAAATTGTGAAGAACACAGGACCACCAGGACCAGGACCACCCTGATTGTGTTCTCAACATCCAATTGCATGGAGGATAGCAAAACCCTCCATTTTGCCGTGCAGACACCAAATGCGCACTCTACAACATGGCGTGCACGGCTGAGCCTATAATTAAAAATTATTTTTTCACGGCTGAGTTCATAGCCATTATATGGCCTCATCAGGTTTTCAGACAGTCCAAAGGCCTCGTCAGCAACCATCACCAAGGGCAAATTTGTTTCATCTGTGCTGTGTGGAATGTTCAGGCTGCCGATATGCAGGCGTCACCTTGGCGTATGCTCCCACATCAACGAACAGGAATTTTAGATGGGCATCAGACAACTCCAGCAGGACCCCGGAAAAGTATTTCTTATAATTAAAATAAGATGATCCAGAGTTGGGAGGCTTCTTCACCTGGATATGCTTCCCATCCAATGCAATTGGGGAACTGCGTCTTTTCCCAGAACACATCCACAACAGATTCCCAGATTTGCTTGTGGGCTCCGGCATCACTACTGCATGTAGCTCCTCCCAAATTGCTACACAGGTAGAACTGATTATTACAAATATTGTTGCAACTCCAAGGAGGAAATAGTGGTGAAGTGAAACGAAACTCCGCCCTGCGACAAGGAACCTAACATAACATAAAAATGAAAAAAAGTCCTACCCCTAACACTATCCACTAACCATAACCCCTACTCCATACCCAAACCCCTATTCCCTAAAACCTACCCCTAACCCCTAAAGCCCCCTAAACCCTATTTTCTATAACCCTACCCCCTAACCCGTATGCGTATTTATCCATAAAATTTCACTCACTGGAGTGTCACTAGCAGCCTTTCCTCTGATGACACAGGACGCCGCATCTCAGTGTCCATCTTGGTCAATCTGGGGCACAGCTTCTCCAAGAGCTCATCAAAGAGTGTGACCGACATCCATGGAAAAATTAAAAATGTGTCAGGATGTATGCGCAGTTATGAAAACATCTGCGTGAAGTACCCCACTGACAGCCCTGGGATACCAGGGGATGGATCCAGAAGTGACGTGGCCTGCTGCATCTCTCCTCCTCCAACTGCCTCCTTCTCCACATCCTCCACAAGATGATGAGCAGGATTGCTACATTGATCTTCTGGACAACAGGATCCATAGTGAAATATCTGAAGAAATTGCAAAATCGCAAACTCCAACAAACGAAACTCTCTCCTCTCTCTCTCTCTCCAACCAAAATGGCACCGTCACATGAAATCTAACGGTTTTATTAGTTTTTCTTGGCATTGTAGGTAATTTGGGAGTGGAAAATAGCAGAGGGATGTCTTTTTAAAAAAAATGTGACTTAGCGCTAATGCTCAATAACGTGCATTAAATTGGTTGTCAACTCTTGACAACCACTTTAACCTACAGGTAAGACTATTATAAGGCTTACCTGTAGGTACCCTGCATATTTCCAAAACCAACACGGTTTAGGAGATATACAGTATAGATGCATGTGCCGACGTCATCGGCACATGCGCAGTGAAAAAACTACCGTTTCTTCACTAAGTGTGCCGTAAACGACGGCTCCCGTGCGCATGCGCGGGAGTGACATCAGCGCACCTCTGGCCAATCACAGTCAGTGTTGCCAACCACAAGTAAATTTACTGACAGTTTGTAAAAATCTATGATTTTTACAAGTGTCTATAAATATCAGGGTTTGATCATTTGTCATGCTGTGCTGACTTTTTAAGTGTAAACCGGGCAAAATATTTGATATGGGTATTGTCAGTGTTTCCATGTTGTATTTAAATATCAATTGTCTTAGTTTTCAATAGGATTTCTTTTATTTTTCAGGTTGTCAGTAAAAAATGTGCTCCGCCAGTAAATTTTCCATGTTTTGCCAGTAAAAACATAGAAACATAGAAACACAGAAAAGTGACGGCAGAAAAAGACTGAGTAGTCCATCGAGTCTGCCCCTTTTTATTTATTTATTTATTTTTAATTTATTTTTTATTTTTATTTTTACATTAACCTTGTTGTCTGACTATAGATTTATGTTTATCCCAAGC
This sequence comes from Glandirana rugosa, assembly GCA_018402905.1. Lineage (NCBI taxonomy): Eukaryota > Metazoa > Chordata > Amphibia > Anura > Ranidae > Glandirana > Glandirana rugosa. Next base: position 370,064 of record BLSH010172674.1, read on the forward strand.
ATGTTTGAAGCCATTTACTGTTGACTGTCTCACAACCTCTGTTGGTAGTTTATTCCAATCATCAACCACCCTTTCAGTAAAATAATACTTTCTAAGATTAGCTTTGAACTTCCCCCCAGATAGCTTGAGGTCATGTCCCCGTGTTCTTGATTTTGGTTTCATATTGAAAAGACTGCCCTCCTGAACCTTATTCACCCCCTTGATGTATTTAAAGGTTTCAATCAATTCTCCCCTCTCCCTTCTTTCTTCCAGACTGTACATATTAAGTTCCTGAAGTCGCTCTTGATATGTTTTATCCCCCAGACCTTTCACCATTTTTGTTACCCGTCTCTGAACTCGTTCTATTTTATCAATATCTTTTTGTAAGTGAGGTCTCCAGAACTGGACACAGTATTCTAAGTGAGGTCTCACTAAAGATCTATATAGAGGAATCAGAACCTCCTTCCTCCTGCTGGTGATCCCTCTACTGATACATCCCAGAATTCTATTTGCTTTTCCCACTGCCTGGTTACACTGTTTGCTCATTTTGCAATCATCTGAAATAAGCACCCCCAAATCTTTTTCTTCTGTAGTGCTGGCTAACACTGTGCCCCCAATGCTGTACTCTCTAAGCGGATTCTTTTTCCCTAGATGCATTATTTTACATTTAGAAATATTGAACTGCAGTCTCCACTGCTTTGACCAATCTTCCAGCAATGCCAAATCATGTTCAATGTTACAGACACCTCCAGGGATATCAACCCTATTACCCTATTGTATCATCAGCAAAGAGACATACATTGCCCAACCATCCCCCAAAAAATGCTGCGGGAGGTTGGCAACACTGATCACAGTGCTGGAGTCCGCGATTCCAGAAGAAAATTCAGTAAACATGACGCCGGTCACAGCGGTGCTCGGGGACTGCTGCAACAGCATTGATCTAAGGTAAGTATTTCATAACGAGCTAGTATGCAGGTGTTTTTTTTTTTTCACTTGACAACCACTTTAACGCTGATGAAATTGCGTTTTTAACACCACTTCTTTCCTGCCGTCAGTACCAACATTACAGCTCATTTTTAATAACGCCACTGTGTATGTGGCATTATAGCATTTGCTGCACGTTTTTTTATGAGTTTATTTATATTATCGTTGAGCAACATTGACACCTGGTGGTTGAAACAGATATTGCAGGATTTTATCTTTCCATCAGCTGAAGCACATTCAAGAAGTTCAACATGTGGTGTTTGGACACATTATTTATTTCAGGTAATTATTTAGCGCTGTCAATTTACGCAGCACTTTACATATACATTGTACATTCACCTCAGTCCCTACCCTCTAGGAGCTTACAATCTAAGGTCCCTAACTCACATTCATACACATACTAGGGCCAATTTAGACAGGATCTAATTTACCTACCAGCATGTCTTTGGAGTGTGGGAGGAAACTGGAGTACCCGGAGGAAACCCACGCAGGCACAGGGAGAGCATACAACCTCCAGGCAGGTAGTGGCATGGTTAGGGTTCAAACCACAGACCCTTTTGATGCCAGGCGAAAGTGCGATCCACTACACCACTGGGCCGCCCACACATGATATACATTTTTCATTATTTTGCCCCCCTTTTTTGGATTCATCTTGAATTCTTTCTGTTAGAATCCGGTGAGCGCCACATGTCCCTTTTCTATTTAATTACAGATCTTTTTCTGTGTTTTCATGAAAATCCTGCATTGTGTCTAAAGTTTATATCCCCTGCATTGGAATATTATATCTGTTCTTTCTTTATATTACAATAAAAAATCATTGTGCCAGGAAAAAAAAGCAAGGCACAACAGGTCATATATACAGTGTCTCACAAAAGTAAGTACACCCCTCACATTTTTGTAAATATTTTATTATATCTTTTCATGTGATGACACTGAAGAAATTACACTTTGCTACAATGTAAAGTAGTGTAGCCATGTGCTCCTTTGATAGTGGCTGGTAGTAGTGGTTCACCTGATAGCTGACCTCAATCGCACCATATATCACACATCCGGAGAAACTGACCAGGCTGGCTATTGTTTTTGTTGTTTTATTTAGGGGAAATAACTTGGATGGGGATAAGGGGTAACTGTGCGTTTGCCAAAGAATTATGGTACACGGATTCCATATACAGTCCTGTATATGCACACTTCACTGCAGACTCTCCCTCTGCAGACTATTGCTCCTCTCAACTCTCCAGCACTTAACCTGCTGACTGTTTCTCATACCGTTCTCTCTCTACACAGAACTTGCAGCTTTACACTTCTTTGCTTCTCTCCAGCTCAGAATTTAGTTTCCAGCCTGAAGGGAAATTTATTAGGCTTCTCTATACTTTTCTCTTCACCGTGGTTAGCACATGGTGAGGCTTACCCTGTTTCAGCAGGACCTCAGGAACACCCATTACAGGCCAGGGCTCACGGGCCCCTGAATGTGCAGCAAAGTACTTGAGTACTAACCGGGCCTTTGACGGACTACCACTCCCAGCCCATCCTCCTCCAGGTCCTCCAGATACTTTAAAGTCTCTCTCCTCCTGTAGCACCTCTGCTGTTCTCCTGTTCCTCCTGTGCGGCTCCAGGAATCACTCTCCTTCCTGGCTACACTCGAACCCCCAGGCCCCAAGGTCACCCTCCTCAGACTGGGGACGACCCCCCGGGTAGTGGCCTGCTCCACAGCACCTCTGCTACATCTCCAGACTTCCACATGACACTACTCCTCCCAGCTGACTTAAGGAGACCTTCCTCCTGCCATTCCTGCTTGGAGATTGGTCAGGGCTCTTTAGAACACTCCAGGTGGCTCCACCTATCTCCCAGCTTTCTGCCCAGAAACCAATCTCAGGTTTCTGAATACAGAGGGGGAGGTTGTGGTAAGATCATCTGTTAAGTCTGCCCAAGCCTCCCTGAGCCTCTCCTCCCGGCCCAGATCAAAACATTCAGGCAGGCACATTACAGTCAGGCCTGACTAAATTTACCTCGCCTAGTCAAAAACCCTGCTAGAAAACGCACCTATTGCCAGCATGGAAAGGGAGGTTTCTTTCACATGGTATGGCAGTGTCCTGTGATAAGAAAATTCTGGAAAGAGGTCCTGTGCGTCATTGAAAATAAATTAGCCCTGCCCAACATACATTCACCAGCTAGATGTCTTCTGGGGGAGTTTGGGGAAGAAGAGATCACTAACTCTAAAAAAACTCTATTGAGAATCCTTTTTCTGCACGCAAAAAAGGCTATAGTGCTTAAATGGAAGAAACGGACAGCTCCTACTGTTGTATTCTGGGTGGAACTGGTCAATAAAAGAGCTTCCTAAATATAAACTTACATATCTCACTAGAGCAGTGGTTCTCAACTCCGGTCCTCGGGACCCACTAACAGGCCAGGTTTGCAGGATAACTGAAATACATCACAGGTGATATCATTTGCTGTTCAGTGATTGCAGTATTCTAGTCTGCATTTCCCCAAGGTAATACCTAAAATCTGGCCTGTTGGTGGGTCCTGAGGACTGGAGTTGAGAACCACTGCTCTAGAGGGTGCCCTAAAAAATTATGGGCGGGATGGATTGCTTCGGTGTCCGGGGATGTGGAGGTCTAAAACGTGAAATGTTATAAGGAGTGGGAGCGGCCCGAGGGACTAGAAGGCAAGTTAATAGATAGATGGCTTTTTGACTTGAACTGGTTCATCAAGCAACATAAGCAACAGAGAACGAACAGAATTCTGACTTTGTCAGTGTGTGATTGCTGCATTTACTGAATTAACGTTGAATTCTAGGCTATACATGTATACGGTCTAACTGCATATGTCATTGATTTTGATAAAGTATGTTTTGTATCTGAGGAGATTTGAAATGTCATATTTGTCTGCAAACCCAAATAAAGTTTACCTTTAAAAAAAAAAAAAAAAAAAAAGAAAACGCACCTATACTATGGGGGTGCTCCAGTAGTGAGCGTACAGCTTGTATAACAGTGTAAATTTGCTGTCAAAATAACTCAACATGCAGCCATTAATGTCTAAATTGCTGGAAACAAAAGTGAGTACACCCCTAAGTGAAAATGTCCAAATTGGGCCCAACTAGCCATTTTCCCTCCCCGGTGTTATGTGACTCATTGGTGTTACAGGGTCTCAGGTGTGAATGGGGAGCAGGTGTGTTAAATTTGGTGGTATCACTCTCACTCTCTCATACTGGAAGTTCAACATGGCACCTCATGGCAAAGAACGCTGAGGATCTGAAAAAAAGAATTGTTGCTCTACAGATGGCCTAGGCTATAAGAATATTTCCAAAACCCTGGAAATGAGCTGCAGCATGGTGGCCAAGACCATACAGTGGTTTAACAGGACAGGTTCCACTCAGAACAGGCTTCACCATGGTCAATCAAAGAGGTTGAGTGCACGTGCTCAGCGTCATATCCAGAAGTTGTCTTTTGGAAATAGACGTATGAGTGCTGCCAGCATTGCTGTAGAGGTTGAAGGGGTGGGGGGGGGGGGTCAGCCTGTCAGTGCTCAAACCTTACGCCGCACACTGCATCAAATTGGTTTCCATGGCTGTCCTCCCAGAAGGAAGCCTCTTCTAAAGATGATGCACAAGAAAGCCCGTAAATAGTTTGCTGAAGACAAGCAGATTAAGGACATGGATTACTGGAACCATGTCCTGTGGTCTGATGAGACCAAGATAAACTTATTTGGTTCAGATTGTGTCAAGCATGTGTGGCGGCAACTGGATGAGGAGTATAAAGACAAATGTGTCTTGCCTACATTCAAGCCAACATGTACTGTGACATACTGAAGCAGAGCATGATCCCCTCCCTTCGGAGACTGGGCCGCAGGGCAGTATTTCAACATGAAGACCTAAACCCTATTGAGCATCTGTGGGACATCCTCAAACGGAAGGTGGAGGAGCTCAAGATCTCTAACATCCACCAGCTCCATGATGTCGTCATGGAGGAGTGGAAGAGGACTCCAGTGGCAACCTGTGAAGCTCTGGTAAACTTCATGCCCAAGCGGGTTAAGGCATGGTGGCCACACAAAATATTGACACTTTCAGTTTGGAAAGTTTCACTTAGGGGTGTACTCACTTTTGTTGCCAGCAATTTAGACATTAATGGCTGTGTTATTTTGAGGGGACAGCATTTTGAGTTAGGGACCTTAGGGGTTCTGCACCCCCCCCCCCACCCCAAAGCACCTTGTTGATGGGGACAAGGGCCTCTTCCCGACAACCGTGGCTTTAGCCAATCATGGCTCTCACAGCAGAGCATGCTGTGATTGGCCAAAGCACGCAGGTCATGTGCATGCTTTGGCCAATCAGCAGGCGGCATTCCACCACAATTTCACTGCATTATGGGCCACTCAAATTTCCCACAAATGCCCCATGTTCGGGATTCAGCAAACCCCCGATGTTTGAGTCGAACATACGTTTGCCTCGAACCGGGGGACCATCCCTATTGACCATGGTTGTACATCGCGAGACACTTTTTTTAACATAAAAGATTGGACAAAAAATGTCTCCATTTTTAAAAACATTTTTACACTTTTTAGGTGAATGAGTATGATGTACCCAATACCATTCTCATGGGGGGGCAGGATCTGGTGGCCCCCTTGTTAATGGGGGCTTCCTCATTCTGATCAGCCCCCCAACCGCAGACCCCAACAACCACGGTTGTCGGGAAGAGGCCCTTGTCCCCATCAACAAGGTGCTTTGGGGTGGGGGGGGGGTGCAGAGCCCCTAAGGTCCCTAACTCACCCCGGGGTCAAATGCACCTGGTGGAGGGCGCACGTATAACACAGTGGAGTCACATGGTGTTGGAGTGACATCTAGTTCATCGGTTTATGACTGACTGAACAGAGGGTCAAGAAGATCCCCACGCATTAATTTTTCTGGACTTTTTTGCTGCTATTTTGCACAGTGACCTTTGCACTTTATCTTGGTATATCATACCATGTTTTCTCCCCATATATCTTAGTTGTTTGCTATTTTTGCACAAGGACTTATGTCGTTTACCTTGGAGCTCTTGAATCACGGTTAAATATTTGCACAGTTTTAGTCTGCTGCTTCAGTGTTTTTCGATCTTTTTGTCATATTACTATGGTATACTGATGTATAATTACAAGCATTTCATAAGTGTCAAAGGCTTTTATTGATAATTACATTAAGTTTATACAAAGAGTCAATATTTGCAGTGTTGACCCTTCTTTCTCAAGACCTCTGCAAATCGCCCTGGCATGCTGTCAATCAACTTCTGGGTCACATCCTGACTGATGGCAGCCCATTCTTGCATAATCAATGCTTAGGATTTGTCAGAATTTGTGGGTTTTTTGTTCACGCGCCTCTTGAGGATTGACCACTAGTTCTCAATAGGATTAAGGTCTGGAGAATTTCCTGGCCATGGACCCAAAACTTTGATGTTTTGTTCCACAAGCCACTTAGTTGCCACTTTTGCCTTATGGTAAGATGCTCCATCATGCTGGAAAAGGCATTGTTCGTCACCAAACTGTTCTTGGATGGATGGGAGAAGTTGCTCTCAGAGGATGTTTTGTACCATTCTTTATTCATGGCTGTGTTTTTAGCAGTGGCGGCCGGTGTGTGAAGGGCGCTAGGGCGCCGCCTCCCCGCCGGCTAGAGAAGAAGAAAAAAAAAAAAAGTCAGCCCGCCCCCCTGCAGGTGGCTCCAGTACATTGACTTTCTTTTTTTTCTTTTTTTTTTTTCGGCTCCTTGGCTCTCACATGACAGCTAAGTAGTGAGCCTATTGGTCGGCCATTAAAAGCTATGAGTGTGCGCTGAACAGGCGCACACTGCATAGCTTGATTGGCTGCCCTGAGTCTCCGCTCATTGTGATTGGATGCGGGGCCGGGTCACTGTGGCAGCGGAAGTGACTTCCGCTCCCACAGAGACCATGACCGCCAGGGACCGACGAGGGGGGACAGCCGCTCTCCGTGTGCCCAACTCTGCAGACTCAGCCGCTCTCCGTGTGCCCAACTCTGCAGACTCAGCCGCTCTCCATATGCCGAATCTCTGCAACAATCCTGCCTGCTGGATGGGGTAAGTGCGGGGGGGATCTCTGCAATGTTGCCCACCTGTGTCACTGCCTGCAAACTGCCCCACCTGTGTTACTGCCTGCAAACTGCCCCACCTGTGTCACTGCCTGCAAACTGCCCCCACCTGTGTCACTGCCTGCAAACTGCCCCACCTGTGTCACTGCCTGCAAACTGCCCCACCTGTGTCACTGGCTGCAAACTGACCCACCTGTGTCACTGCCTGCAAACTGCCCCACCTGTGTCCCTGTCTGCAAACTGCCCCACCTGTGTCACTGCCTGCAAACTGCCCCACCTGTGTCACTGCCTGCAAACTGCTCCCACCTGTGTCACTGGCTGCAAACTGCCCCCACCTGTGTCACTGGCTGCAAACTGCCCCACCTGTGTCACTGGCTGCATAACTGCCCCCACCTGTGTCACTGGCTGCATAACTGCCCCCACTGTGTTATTGGCTGCAAACTGCCACCACCTGTGTTATTGGCTGCAAACTGCCCCCACCTGTGTTATTGGCTGCATAACTGCCCCCACCTGTGTTATTGGCTGCATAACTGTCCCCACCTGTGTTATTGGCTGCATAAGTGACCCCACCTGTGATACTGGCTGCAATTTACCCCCTCCTGTGATGCTGAGCTGTATACTGCGTACTATGATGGTGAGCTGTATACTGTGCCCTGTGATGCTGAGCTGTATACTGTGTCATGTGATGCTGAGCTGTATACTGCGTCCTGTGATGCTGGGGCTGTATACTGTGTCCTTTGATGCTGAGCTTTATACTGTGTCCTGTGATGCTGAGCTGTATACTGTGTCCTGTGATGCTGGGGCTGTAAACTGTGTCCTCTGATGCTGATCTGTATACTGTGTCCTGTGATGCTGAGCTGTATACTGTGTCCTGTGATGCTGATCTGTATACTGTGCCCTGTGATGCTGAGCTGTATACTGTGTCCTGTGATGCTGAGCTGTATACTGTGTCCTGTGATGCTGAGCTGTGTACTCCTGACACAATATGTGGGATACAGGGGACGGAGTGGGGGGATTCTATAAGGGACGGGGCTTATTAGAAGTAGGAGGGATCAAAAGGAAGGGCGGGGCCGGGTGCTCCCCCCCCTCCACTACAAATGCTGTAGCTGCTGACTTTTAATATTAGGGCATGGTGGCCCAAGATTCTCAACCTGGTAGGTTCAGGGGCTCCAGAGGCATTGCGCATTTAAGAGGAAACTGGCTTTTCAGTTTCCTCAGTGTTGTTTAAAGTCCACTTCGGGATCTGCAGCCCGGGGATTTCTTAGAGATTCGGGTGGGATGAAATCCCCAGTCCTGGGTCCAGGTTTTGTGACCTACCAGGACACTGATTGTCCAGCTGGGTGGGGACCTGTTAAGAACAGTCAGTATCAGTCACACACACACTGGGGAGACAGGCAGTCTCCAGGGGCCTAAGATTGCAGAAGACAGTCTTGGGATCCACATCTGCAAGGAGGCAGATGTGACCCGCAATCACACCTCAGCAGATCGCTTACAAGCCAGGAGGGCTACTGATTGCTTACAAGCCAGGAGGGCTACTGAGCTTATAGCCAGGAGGGCTACTGATTGATCGTTTTTGAGCCAGGAGGCTGAGTTTATGATTTCTGGATGTTGATGGTGACAACCCCTGCAAGGGAAACCCTTTTGATTGTTATTTTGAACTTTCTTTTAAATAAACGTGGGCTAACATGCCCTCAAACAGGGATCCTGGCTGTCACAAACTCACTGAAAACGCACCTACCACGAGAACTAAACTTCCCCATGTAACAACACTTGCCTGTTCATGGTTCCCATGATGTCGACACCCCAGCCGATTTTCAGATCAGCTGTCGGGTGCTGCCACCACCATTCCTGGTAAGGAAAACCAGCAGTGAAGCCTTTCAGCTTCACAGTCAGTTGCCTAATGTGAATGTGCAAAGCGTTCTGCCCTTTCTAATTGGCCCAGCAGCAGAGGAAGGAGGAGGGGCTGAACTTCTGAGGGACGGCGCCGCGGCACTGTCTCCGGAAGTGGGGAAGGTGTACCTGTCAAAAACAGGTATCCGTTCCCTCCTGAAAGGTGCCAAATGTGGCACTGGAGGGGGGGAGGAGACAGATAAGCGTAAGTTCCATGTTTGAGTGGAACTCCGCTTTAAGTTTATTTTTACGGCAAAGAGACTTTCCAATTAATTTCAATTCATCTGATCACTCTTCATAACATTCTGCAGTATCTGCAAATGGCCATCATAAAAACTGAGGCAGCAGACTTTGTAAAATGAATGTTTGTGTAATTCTCAAAACTACAAGCCAAGCCAAAGGCCATGGCTTTAGGAAAAAAATCACACCTTTACACAGCCCATGGAACAGAGGTAGATTCTGGTAAAAACGACAGGTGCACTTGGATATTTTACATTATAGTCAGGTGAAAATTTCCACCCAGATGGGTGCATACATGGATAGATTAAATCCTCCTGGCAACAAGCCACAGAGCATAAAGGAGACTCACTGCATAGAACATATATAAAGCATCCAAATTCTAAAGTGCACCGCCGTTGAGAAATAAATACCTACAGAGGCGGCTCTAGGCTTTGTGAGGCCTTAGGCAAAACCTAGACATGAGTCCCTACTCACGCCCATAATGGGAATAATAATTCAAATTTTAAAAAATTAACTTTATAAATTGCATATATTAAGAGCTTTAAAGTGCTTGTGTCAGTAGTCTCTATCTGGGTGCTGGTGTCAGTATCAAATTAGGCGGTTGCGAGGCCCCTGTGAGTGCGAGGCCTGAGGCGACCGCCTAGTTTGCCTAATTAGAGAGCCGCCTCTGAATACCTATGAGAATATATAGTGTCAGGCTTAAACAATCCTCCAGGCTGGAGATCCCTGTGTGCAGGGAGATACACTGAAGGTAGATAAAGCTCTTTGACTTTTTCTATAATATTCAAGGGGTTAAATAAATAAGTTAAATTGGAATGCCCCAATTTGGGTGCAAAAGCATTTAAGATAGGTTCAAAACTACCACTGGTTAGGCCCTGTGTAGTTGGGCCCATCACTGTTGTTAGTGGTTGTGCTGAGTGTTGAGAATGACAGAATTTTTTGAGGACACACTGTGATCAGAAGAGGAGTACCCAACACTTTTTAAAGGTATTTAAGGTTGGGTTCACACTGGAGAATAGAGCGGATTTTTAGCGGTACTGCGATATTAGGGCGGACATGCCTAAACATTTTGACACTTTTTTGGGACCATTGGCATTTATACAGTGATCAGTGCTATAAAAATGCACTGATTACTGTGTAAATGCCATTGGCAGTGAAGGGGTTAACCTGCAGGGGGCGCTCTAAGGGTTAACTGTGTTCCCTGGGCGTGTTCTAACTGTATTTGGGCTGCCCTAGCAGGGGAAGGGAAGTGATCACAGCTTGCATGGGGCACTCCTCATCCATGTAGAGGAAGGCTGTGATCACAGTCCTTCCCCCCTCACAGAACGGAGGTCTGTGTTTACTTACATGGACCTCCGTTCTTTCACTCCGGGGGGGGCATTGCGGGTAGCCGGCGGAGATCGAATCCACCGCACCCGCTCCCTGGCCCTCCCCGGACACAGTGAGCGCGCGGGCGCGCCCCCGGTGGCGCAAGCGCGCTCACAGTGCGCGATCTGGCAGCCGCCGTCACATGACGGCGTTTTGCCTACAAGAGCCACTCTGTCGCCGTCAGATGCCGATCGACGGTTGGCAAGTGGTTAAAGAGGAAGTAAACCTTGATGGGATTTACTTCATCTATGTTATCCTGCAATGTAAAAACCTAATGGGCTAGTATGCATCGCATATTAGCCCATTATGTGCCACTTACCTGCATTGGAAGCCAGCAATGTCCCCTGTGCTGACCAAGTCCATCTTCTGCCCCTCCAGGGCCGTGATCTCCGGCTCTGTGACAGGCGGGAGTCGCGTGACGTCACTCCCACACATGTGTGCGGGAGCCACCGGTCACGGCACCATCACAGTGAAGGGACGGCTGGGCACATCACAGTACACTGCATATCTCCTGAATTGTGCAGGTTTGGGAGATATGCAGGGAACCTACAGGTAACCCTTATTATAGGCTTACCTGCAGGTTAAAGTGGTTGTCACGGGTTGACAACCACTTTAATGCATTCTATGCATTAAGATAAAAAAACTTCTGTGTGCAGCACCAGCCCCCCCCCCCCAGCACCCCCTGATTACTTACCTGAGCCTCTTCTCTCTGCAGCAATGTCCAAAAGTGTCTTAGTTGTCCCAGATACTCCACCTGAGTGGCTGAGACACAGCAGCGGCACCATTGGCTCCCGTGTCTGTCAGTCAGCCAATCAGGGGAGAGAGGGGACGGGCAGGGTCAGGGCTCCATGTCTGAATGGATACACAGAGCTCTGACTCAGCTCGGGTGCCCCCTGTAGCAAGCTGTTTGCTGAGGGGGCACTCACCAGAGGGAGGGGCCAGGAGCAGCAAAGAGGGACCCGAGAAGAGGAGGATGTGGGCTGCTCTGTGCAAATCCAACTGCACAGAGGAGGTTAGTATAATATGTTTGTTATTTTTTTTTTTTTTTAAAACAAGTCTTTACAATTACTTTAAGCAGCCGTCCAAGCACCCCCTAATACTTACATGAGCACCATCTCTATCCAGCGATGTCCACGAGACCCTTGGCTGTGCGGAACTCTCCCTCCTGATTGGCTGAGACACAGCAGTGGCACAATTGGCTCCCATCCGACTGACACCAATGAGGGCAGCACTCACTGACCCAAATGAGGGGGCACTCCTCATCCCACTGACACCAATGTGGGGGCACTCACTGATCCAAATGAGGGGGCACTCCTCATCCCACTGACACCAATGAGGGGGACACTCACTGACCCAAATGAGGGGGCACTCCTCATCCCACTGACACCAATGAGGGGGCACTCTCTGATCCAAATGAGGGGGCACTCCTCATCCCACTGACACCAATGAGGGGGACACTCACTGACCCAAATGAGGGGACACTCCTCATCCCAATGACACCAATGATGGGGGCACTCCTCATCTCACTGACCCAAATGAGTGGGCACTCCTCATCCCACTGACACCAATGAGGGAGGCACTCACTGACCCAAACGAGAGGGCACTCCTCATCCCACTGACACCAATGAGGGGCGCACTCACTGACACAAATGAGGGGACATTCCTCATGCCACTGACACCAGTGGGGGGGCACTCACTGACCCAAATGAGGGGGCACTCCTCATCCCACTGACACCAATGAGGGGGCACTCACTGGCCCAAATGATGGGTGCACTCCTCATCCCACTGACACCAATGAGGGGGGCACTCACTGCCCCAAATGAGGGGGCACTCCTCATCCCACTGACACCAATGAGGGGGCACTCACTGATCCAAATGAGGGGGCACTCCTCATCCCACTGACACCAATGAGGGGGACACTCACTGACCCAAATGATGGGGGCTCTCCTCATCCCACTGACACCAATGAACTCACGGGGGGAGTAACCACAGTCACCCTACTCCTCTCGGGGGT
>BLSH010172764.1:5028-17306 GCA_018402905.1 Glandirana rugosa
ATTTGAGAGGGAGTCTCGTTTATCGTTCTAAAAACAACTGCTACTGCATTAAGCCCAGGTTCGTTTTGGTGCTCTGAGGGAGAGTTTATTGTTCTAAAAACGACTACTGCATTAGGGCCAGGTTCCTGTTGGTGCTTTGAGGGAGAGATTATTATTCTAAAAACAACTACTACTGCATTAGGGCAAGGATCCTCTTGGTGCTCTGAGGGAGAGTTTATCGTTCTAAAAACAACTGCTACTGCATTAAGCCCAGGTTCGTTTTGGTGCTCTGAGGGAGAGTTTATCGTTCTAAAAACAACTACTACTGCATTAGGGCCAGGTTCCTGTTGGTGCTCTGAGTGAGAGTTTATCATTCTAAAAACAACTACTACTGCATTAGGGCCAGGTTCCTGTTGGTGCTCTGAGGGAGAGATTATCATTCTAAAAACAATAACTACTGCAATAGGGCCAGTTTCCTGTTGGTGCTCTGAGGGAGAGTTTATCATTCTAAAAACAACTGCTACTGCATTAAGCCCAGGTTCGTTTTGGTGCTCTGAGGGAGAGTTTATCGTTCTAAAAACAACTACTACTGCATTAGGACCAGGTTCCTGTTGGTGCTCTGAGGGAGAGTTTATTGTTCTAAAAACGACTACTGCATTAGGGCCAGGTTCCTGTTGGTGCTTTGAGGGAGAGATTATTATTTTAAAAACAACTACTACTGCATTAGGGCAAGGATCCTGTTGGTGCTCTGAGGGAGAGTTTATCGTTCTAAAAACAACTGCTACTGCATTAAGCCCAGGTTCGTTTTGGTGCTCTGAGGGAGAGTTTATTGTTCTAAAAACAACTTCTACTGCATTAGGGCCAGGTTCCTGTTGGTGCTCTTAAGGAGAGTTTATTCTTCTAAAAAATACTACTGCATTAGGGCCAGGTTCCTGTTGGTGCTTTGAGGGAGAGATTATCATTCTAAAAACAACTACTACTGCATTAGGGCCAGGATCCTGTTGGTGCTCTGAGGGAGAGATTATCATTCTAAAAACAACTACTACTGCATTAGGGCCAGGTTCCTTTTGGTGCTCTGAGGGAGAGATTATCATTCTAAAGACAACTACTACTGCATTAGGGCCAGGTTTTTGTTGGTGCTCTGAGGGAGAGTTTATCAATCTAAAAACAACTACTAATGCATTAGGGCCAGGTTCCTGTTGGTGCTCTGAGGGAGAGATTATCTTTCTAAAAACAACAACTATTGCATTAGGGGCAGGTTCCTGTTGATGCTCTGAGGGAGAGTTTATCGTTCTAAAAACAACTGCTACTGCATTACAGCCAGGTTCCTTTGGTGCTCTGAGGGAGAGATTATCGTTCTAAAAACAACTAATACTGCAATAGGGCCAGGTTCCTGTTGGTGCTCTGAGGGAGAGTTTATCGTTTTAAAAACAACTTCTACTGCATTAGGGCCAGGTTCCTGTTGGTGCTCTTAAGGAGAGTTTATTGTTCTAAAAACTACTACTGCATTAGGGCCAGGTTCCTGTTGGTGCTCTGAGGGAGAGTTTATCGTTCTAAAAACAACTGCTACTGCATTACGGCCAGGTTCCCATTTGGTGCTCTGAGGGAGAGATTATCGTTCTAAAAACAACTGCTACTGCATTACGGGCAGGTTCCTGTTGGTGCTCTGAGGGAGAGTTTATCGTTCTAAAAACAACTGCTACTGCATTAAGCCCAGGTTCGTTTTGGTGCTCTGAGGGAGAGTTTATCGTTCTGAAAACAACTTCTACTGCATTAGGGCCAGGTTCCTGTTGGTTTTCTTAAGGAGAGTTTATTGTTCTAAAAACTACTACTGCATTAGGGCCAGGTTCCTGTTGGTGCTTTGAGGGAGAGATTATCATTCTAAAAACAACTACTACTGCATTAGGGCAAGGTCCTGTTGGTGCTCTGAGGGAGAGTTTATTGTTCTAAAAACAACTGCTACTGCATTAAGCACAGGTTCGTTTTGGTGCTCTGAGGGAGAGTTTATCGTTATAAAAACAACTACTACTGCATTAGGGCCAGGTTCCTGTTGGTGCTCTGAGGGAGAGTTTATCGTTCTAAAAACAACTTCTACTGCATTAGGGCCAGGTTCCTGTTAGTGCTCTTAAGGAGAGTTTATTCTTCTAAAAACTACTACTGCATTAGGGCCAGGTTCCTGTTGGTGCTTTGAGGGAGAGATTATCATTCTAAAAACAACTACTACTGCATTAGGGCCAGGATCCTGTTGGTGCTCTGAGGGAGAGATTGTCATTCTAAAAACAACTACTACTGCATTAGGGCCAGGTTCCTTTTGGTGCTCTGAGGGAGAGATTATCATTCTAAAGACAACTACTACTGCATTAGGGCCAGGTTTTTGTTGGTGCTCTGAGGGAGAGTTTATCAATCTATAAAAAAAACTACTAATGCATTAGGGCCAGGTTCCTGTTGGTGCTCTGAGGGAGAGATTATCTTTCTAAAAACAACAAATATTGCATTAGGGGCAGGTTCCTGTTGATGCTCTGAGGGAGAGTTTATCGTTCTAAAAACAACTACTACTACATTAGGGCTAGGTTCCTGTTGGTGCTCTGAGTGAGAGTTTATCATTCTAAAAACACCTACTACTGCATTAGGGCCAGGTTCCTGTTTGTGCTCTGAGGGAGAGCTTATCGTTCTAAAAACTACTACTACTGCAGTAGGGCAAGGTTTTTGTTGGTGCTCTGAGGGAGAGATTATCGTTATAAAAACAACTTCTACTGCATTAGGGCCAGATTCCTGTTGGTGCTCTTAAGGAGAGTTTATCGTTCTAAAAATAACTACTACTGCAAAAGGGCCAGTTTCCTGTTGGTTCTCTGAGGGAGAGTTTATTGTTCTAAAAACAACTACTACTGCATTAGGGCCAGGTTCCTGTTGGTGCTCTGAGGGAGAGTTTATCGTTCTAAAAACATCTACTACTGCATTAGGCCCAGGTTCCTGTTGGTGCTCTGAGGGAGAGATTATCATTAAAAAAAAAAAAACTACTACTGCATTAGGGCCAGGTTCGTGTTGGTGCTATGAGGGAGAGTCTATCGTTCTAAAATCAACTACTACCGCATTAGGGCCAGGTTCCTGTTGGTGCTCTTAAGGAGAGTTTATTGTTCTAAAAACAACTACTGCATTAGGGCCAGGTTTCTGTTGGTGCTTTGAGGGAGAGATTATCATTCTTAAAACAAGTACTACTGCATTAGGGCCAGGATACTGTTGGGGCTCTGAGGGAGAGTTTATCGTTCTAAAAACAACTGCTACTGCATTACGGCCAGGTTCCTGTTGGTGCTCTGAGTGAGAGATTATCGTTCTAAAAACAACTAATACTGCAATAGGGCCAGGTTCCTGTTGGTGCTCTGAGGGAGAGTTTATCGTTTTAAAAACAACTTCTACTGCAATAGGGCCAGGTTCCTGTTGGTGCTCTTAAGGAGAGATTATTGTTCTAAAAAGTACTACTGCATTAGGGCCAGGTTCCTGTTGGTGCTTTGAGGGAGAGATTATCATTCTAAAAAAAACTACTACTGAATTAGGGCCAGTATCCTGTTGGTGCTCTGAGGGAGAGTTTATCGTTCTAAAAACAACTGCTACTGCATTACGGCCAGGTTCCAGTTGGTGCTCTGAGTGAGAGATTATCATTCTAAAAACAACTACTACTGCATTAGGGCCAGGTTCCTGTTGGTGCTCTGAGGGAGAGTTTATCGTTCTAAAAACAACTTCTACTGCATTAGGGCCAGGTTCCTGTTGGTGCTCTTAATGAGAGTTTATTGTTCTAAAAACTACTACTGCATTAGGGCCAGTTTTCTGTTGGTGCTTTGAGGGAGAGATTATCATTCTAAAAACAACTACTACTGCATTAGGGCCAGGATCCTTTTGGTGCTCTGAGGGAGAGTTTATCGTATTAAAAACAACTTCTACTGCAATAGGGCCAGGTTCCTGTTGGTGCTCTTAAGGAGAGTTTATTGTTCTAAAAACTACTAGTGCATTAGGGCCAGGTTCCTGTTGGTGCTCTGAGGGAGAGTTTATTGTTCTACAAACAACTATTACTGCATTAGGGCCAGGTTCCTGTTGGTGCTCTGAGGGAGAGTTTATCGTTCTAAAAACAACTGCTACTGCATTACGGCCAGGTTCCCATTTGGTGCTCTGAGGGAGAGATTATCGTTCTAAAAACAACTACTACTGCATTACGGGCAGGTTCCTGTTGGTGCTCTGAGGGAGAGTTTGTCGTTCTAAAAACAACTACTATTGCATTAGGGCCAGGATCCTGTTGGTGCTCTGAGGGATAGTTTATCGTTCTGAAAACAACTTCTACTGCATTAGAGCCAGGTTCCTGTTGGTTTTCTTAAGGAGAGTTTATTGTTCTAAAAACTACTACTGCATTAGGGCCAGGTTCCTGTTGGTGCTTTGAGGGAGAGATTATCATTCTAAAAACAACTACTACCGGTACTGAATTAGGGCAAGGTCCTGTTGGTGCTCTGAGGGAGAGTTTATTGTTCTAAAAACAACTGCTACTGCATTAAGCCCAGGTTCGTTTTGGTGCTCTGAGGGAGAGTTTATCTTTCTAAAAACAACTACTACTGCATTAGTGCCAGGTTCCTGTTGGTGCTCTGAGGGAGAGTTTATCGTTCTAAAAACAACTTCTACTGCATTAGGGCCAGGTACCTGTTGGTGCTCTTAAGGAGAGTTTATTCTTCTAAAAACTACTACTGCATTAGGGCCAGGATCCTGTTGGTGCTCTGAGGGAGAGATTATCATTCTAAAAACAACTACTACTGCATTAGGGCCAGGTTCCTTTTGGTGCTCTGAGGGAGAGATTATCGTTCTAAAGACAACTTCTACTGCATTAGGGCCAGGTTTTTGTTGGTGCTCTGAGGGAGAGTTTATCAATCTAAAAACAACTACTAATGCATTAGGGCCAGGTTCCTGTTGGTGCTCTGAGGGAGAGATTATCTTTCTAAAAACAACAAATATTGCATTAGGGGCAGGTTCCTGTTGATGCTCTGAGGGAGAGTTTATCGTTCTAAAAACAACTACTACTACATTAGGGCTAGGTTCCGGTTGGTGCTCTGAGTGAGAGTTTATCATTCTAAAAACACCTACTACTGCATTAGGGCCAGGTTCCTGTTGGTGCTTTGAGGGAGAGATTATCATTCTAAAAACAACTACTACTGCATTAGGGCAAGGTCCTGTTGGTGCTCTGAGGGAGAGTTTATTCTTCTAAAAACAACTGCTACTGCATTAAGCCCAGGTTCGTTTTGGTGCTCTGAGGGAGAGTTTATCGTTCTAAAAACAACTACTACTGCATTAGGGCCAGGTTCCTGTTGGTGCTCTGAGGGAGAGTTTATAGTTCTAAAAACAACTTCTACTGCATTAGGGCCAGGTTCCTGTTGGTGCTCTTAAGGAGAGTTTATTCTTCTAAAAACTACTACTGCATTAGGGCCAGGTTCCTGTTGGTGCTTTGAGGGAGAGATTATCATTCTAAAAACAACTACTACTGCATTAGGGCCAGGTTCCTTTTGGTGCTCTGAGGGAGAGATTATCGTTCTAAAGACAAGTACTACTGCATTAGGGCCAGTTTTTTGTTGGTGCTCTGAGGGAGAGTTTATCAATCTAAAAACAACTACTAATGCATTAGGGCCAGGTTCCTGTTGGTGCTCTGAGGGAGAGATTATCTTTCTAAAAACAACAAATATTGCTTTAGGGGCAGGTTCCTGTTGATGCTCTGAGGGAGAGTTTATCGTTCTAAAAACAACTACTACTACATTAGGGCTAGGTTCCTGTTGGTGCTCTGAGTGAGAGTTTATCATTCTAAAAACACCTACTACTACATTAGGGCCAGGTTCCTGTTTGTGCTCTGAGGGAGAGCTTATCGTTCTAAAAACTACTACTACTGCAGTAGGGCAAGGTTTTTGTTGGTGCTCTGAGGGAGAGATTATCGTTCTAAAAACAACTTCTACTGCATTAGGGCCAGGTTCCTGTTGGTGCTGTTAAGGAGAGTTTATCGTTCTAAAATTAACTACGACTGCAAAAGGGCCAGTTTCCTGTTGGTTCTCTGAGGGAGAGTTTATTGTTCTAAAAACAACTACTACTGCATTAGGGCCAGGTTCCTGTTGGTGGTCTGAGGGAGAGTTTATCGTTCTAAAAACATCTACTACTGCATTAGGCCCAGGTTCCTGTTGGTGCTCGGAGGGAGAATTTATCGTTCTAAAAACAACTTCTACTTCATTAGGGCAAGGTTCCTGTTGGTGCTCTTAAGGAGAGTTTATTGTTTTAAAAACGACTACTGCATTACGGCCAGGATCCTGTTGGTGCTCTGAGGGAGAGATTATCATTCTAAAAACAGCTACTACTGCATTAGGGCCAGTTTCCTGTTGGTGCTTTGAGGGAGAGATTATCGTTCTAAAAACAACAACTACTACATTAGGGCCAGGTTCCTGCTGGTGCTCTGAGGGACAGTTTATCGTTCTAAAAAGAACAACTACTGCATTAGGGCCAGGTATCTGTTGGTGCTCTGATAGAGAGATTATCATTCTAAAAACAACAAATACTGCATTAGGTCCAGGTTCCTGTTGGTGCTCTGAGGGAGAGTTTATTGTTCTAAAAACAACTACTACTGCATTAGGGCCCAGTTCCTGTTGGTGCTCTGAGGGAGAGTTTATCATTCTAAATCAACTACTACTGCATTAGGGCCAGGTTCCTGTTGATGCTCTGAGGGAGAGTTTATCGTTCTAAAATCAACTACTACTGCATTAGGGCCAGGTTCTGGTTGGTGCTCTGAGTGAGAGTTTATCATTCTAAAAACAACTACTACTGCATTAGGGCCAGGTTCCTGTTTGTGCTCTGAGGGAGAGTTTATCATTCTAAAAACAACTACTACCGCATTAGGGCCAGGTTCCTGTTGGTGCTCTGAGGGATAGATTATCATTCTGAAAACAATTACTACTGCATAAGGGCCAGGTTGCTGTTGGTGCTCTGAGGGAGAGATAATCATTCTAAAAACAACAAATACTGCATTAGGGCCAGGTTCCTGTTGGTGCTCTGAGGGAGAGTTTATCGTTCTAAAATCAACTACTACTGCATTAGGGCCAGGTTCCTGTTGATGCTCTGAGGGAGAGTTTATCATTCTAAAATCAACTACTACTGCATTAGGGCCAGGTTCCTGTTGGTATTCTGAGGGAGAGTTTATCATTCTAAAAACAACTACTACTGCATTAGGGTCAGGTTCATGTTGGGGCTCTGAGGGATATTTTATTGTTCTAAAGCCATCTCCTACTGCATTAGGGCCAGGTTCCTGTTGGTGTTCTGAGGGAGAGGCTATCGTTCTAAAACAACTACTACTGTATTAGGGCCAGGTTCCTGTTGGTGCTCTGAGGGAGAGATTATCATTCTAAAAACAACTACTACTGCATTATTGCCAGGTTCCTGTTGGTGCTCTAAGGGATAGTTTATCATTCTAAAAACAACTACTACTACATTAGGGCCAGGTTCCCGTTGGTGCTCTGAGGGAGAGTTTATCGTTCTAAAGCTATCTCCTAATGCATTAGGGCAAGGTTGCTGTTGGTGCTCTGAGGGAGAGATTATCGTTCTAAAAACAGCTACTACTGCATTAGGGCCAGGTTGATGTTGGTGCTCTAAGGGCGAGTTTATAGTTCTAAGAACAACTACTACTGCATTAGGGCCAGGTTCCCGTTGGTGCTCTGAGGGAGAGATTATCATTCTAAAACCAACTACCACAGCATTAGGGCTAGGTTCCTTTTGGTGCCCTGAGGGAGAGATTAGCGTTCTAAAAAACAACTACTACTGTGTTAGGGCCAGGTTCCTGTTGGTGCTCAGAGGGAGAGATTATTGTTCTAAAAACAGCTACTACTGCATTAGGGCCAGGTTCCTGTTTGTGCTCTGAGACAGAGTTTATCGTTCTAAAGCCACATCCTACTGCATTAGGGCCAGGTTCCTGTTGGTGCTCTGAGTGGGAGATTATCGTTCTAAAACAACTACTACTGTATTAGTGCCAGGTTCCTGTTGGTGCTCTGAGGGAGAGATTATCATTCTAAAAACAACTACTACTGCATTATTGCCAGGTTCCTGTTGGGGCTCTAAGGGAAAGTTTATCATTCTAAAAACAACTACTACTACATTAGGGCCGGGTTCCCGTTGGTGCTCTGAGGGAGAGTTTATCGTTCTAAAGCCATCTCCTAATGCATTAGGGCCAGGTTCCTGTTGGTGCTCTGAGGGAGAGATTATTGTTCTAAAAACAACTACTAGTGTATTAAGGCCAGGTTCCTGTTGGTGCTTTGAGGGAGAGATTATCATTCTAAAAACTACTACTACTGCATTAGGGCCAGGTTCCAGTTGGTGCTCTGAGGGAGAGGTTATCATTCTAAAACCAACTTCCACAGCATTAGGGCTAGGTTCCTGTTGGTGCCCTGAGGGAGATATTATCATTCTAAAAACAACTACTACTGGATTAGGGCCAGGTTCCTGTTGTTGCTCTGAGGGTGAGTTTATCGTTCTAAAATCAGCTACTACTGCATTAGGGCCAGGTTCCTGTTGGTGCTCTGAGGGGGAGTTTATCGTTCTAAAAACAACTACCACTGCATTAGGGCCAGGTTCCTGTTTGTGCTCTGAGGGAGAGTTTATCATTCTAAAAACAACTACTACTGCATTAGGGCCAGGTTCCTGTTGGTGCTCTGAGAGAGAGTTAATCGTTCTAAAAACAACTACTACTACATTAGGGCCAGGTTCCTGTTGGTGCTCTGAGGGAGTGTTTATCGTTCTAAAAACAACTACTACTGCATTAGGGCCAGGTTCCTGTTGGTGTTCTGAGGGAGAGTTTATCGTTCTAAAAACAACTAATACTGCATTAGGGCCAGGTTCCCGTTGGTGCTCTGAGGGAGAGGTTATCATTCTAAAAACAACTACTACTGCATTATTGCCAGGTTCCTGTTGGTGCTCTGAGGGAGAGTTTATCGTTCTAAAAACAACTACTTTTGCATTAGGGCCAGGTTCATGTTTGTGCTCTGAGGGAGAGTTTATCGTTCTAAAAACAACTACTACTGCATTTGGGCCAGGTTCCTGTTGATACTCTGAGGGAGAGTTTATCGTTCTAAAATCAACTACTACTGCATTAGTTCCAGGTTCCTGTTTGTGCTCTGAGGGAGAGTTTATCGTTCTAAAAACAACTACTACTGCATTAGGGCCAAATTTGGTGCACTGAGGGAGAGTTTATCGTTCTAAAAACAACTACTACTGCATTAGGGCCAGGCACCAGTTGGTGCTCTGAGGGATAGATTATCATTCTAAAAAAAAAAAATACTGCATTAGGGCCAGATTCGTGTTGGTGTTCTGAGGGAGAGTTTATCGTTCTAAAAACAACTACTACTGCATTAGGGCCAGGTTCCTGTTGTTGCTCTGAGGGAGAGTTTATCGTTCTAAAATCAGCTACTACTGCATTAGGGCCAGGTTCCTGTTGGTGCTCTGAGGGGGAGTTTATCGTTCTAAAAACAACTACTACTGCATTAGGGCCAGTTTCCTGTTGGTGTTCTGAGGGAGAGTTTATCGTTCTAAAAACAACTACTACTGCATTAGGGCCAGGATTCTGTTGGTGCTCTGAGAGAGAGTTTATCATTCTAAAAACAACTACTACTGGATTAGGGCCAGGTTCCTGTTGATGC
Organism: Glandirana rugosa; assembly: GCA_018402905.1. Taxonomy (NCBI): domain Eukaryota; kingdom Metazoa; phylum Chordata; class Amphibia; order Anura; family Ranidae; genus Glandirana; species Glandirana rugosa. Next base: position 14,697 of record BLSH010172764.1, read on the forward strand.
TCTGAGGGAGAGTTTATCGTTCTAAAATCAACTACTACTGCATTAGGGCCAGGTTCCTCTTGGTGCTCAGAGGGAGAGTTTATCATTCTAAAAACAACTACTACTGCATTAGGGCCAGGTTCATGTTGGTGCTCTAAGGGAGAGTTTATAGTTCTAAGAACAACTACTACTGCATTAGGGCGATGTTCCCTTTGGTGCTCTGAGGGAGAGATTATCATTCTAAAACCAACTACCACAGCATTAGGGCTAGGTTCCTGTTGGTGCCCTGAGGGAGAGATTAGCGTTCTAAAAACAACTACTACTGTGTTAGGGCCAAGTTCCTTTTGGTGCTCTGAGGGAGAGATTATTGTTCTAAAGCCACCTCCTACTGCATTAGGGCCAGGCTCCTGTTGGTGCTCTGAGTGAGAGATTATCGTTCTAAAACAACTACTACTGTATTAGTGCCAGGTTCCTGTTGGTGCTCTGAGGGAGAGATTATCATTCTAAAAACAACTACTACTGCATTATTGCCAGGTTCCTGTTGGGGCTCTAAGGGAAAGTTTATCGTTCTAAAAACAACTACTACTACATTAGGGCCAGGTTCCCGTTGGTGCTCTGAGGGAGAGTTTATCGTTCTAAAGCCATCTCCTAATGCATTAGGGCCAGGTTCCTGTTGGTGCTCTGAGGGAGAGTTTATCGTTCTAAAAACAACTACTAGTGTATTAAGGCCAGGTTCCTGTTGGTGCTTTGAGGGAAAGATTATCATTCTAAAAACAGCTACTACTGCATTAGGGGCAGGTTCATATTGGTGCTCTAAGGGAGAGTTTATTGTTCTAAGAACTACTACTACTGCATTAGGGCCAGGTTCCAGTTGGTGCTCTGAGGGAGAGGTTATCATTCTAAAACCAACTTCCACAGCATTAGGGCTAGGTTCCTGTTGGTGCCCTGAGGGAGATATTATCATTCTAAAAACAACTACTACTGGATTAGGGCCAGGTTCCTGTTGTTGCTCTGAGGGTGAGTTTATCGTTCTAAAATCAGCTACTACTGCATTAGGGCCAGGTTCCTGTTGGTGCTCTGAGGGGGAGTTTATCGTTCTAAAAACAACTACCACTGCATTAGGGCCAGGTTCCTGTTTGTGCTCTGAGGGAGAGATAATCGTTCTAAAAACAACTACTACTGCATTAAGGCCAGGTTCCTGTTGGTGCTCAGAGGGAGAGTTTATCATTCTAAAAACAACTACTACTGCATTAGGGCCAGGTTCCTGTTGGTGCTCTGAGAGAGAGTTAATCGTTCTAAAAACAACTACTACTGCATTAGGGCCAGATTCCTGTTGGTGTTCTGAGGGAGAGTTTATCGTTCTAAAAACAACTACTACTGCATTAGGGCCAGGTTCCTGTTGATGCTCTGAGGGAGAGTTTATCGTTCTAAAAACAACTACTACTGCATTAAGGACAGGTTCCTGTTGGTGCTCAGAGGGAGAGTTTATCATTCTAAAAACAACTACTACAGCATTAGGGCCAGGATTCTGTTGGTGCTCTGAGGGAGAGTTTATCATTCTAAAAACAACTACTACTGGATTAGGGCCAGGTTCCCGTTGATGCTCTGAGGGAGAGTTTATCATTCTAAAATCAACTACTACTGCATTAGGGCCAGGTTCCTGTTGGGGCTCTGAGGGATAGTTTATTTTTCTAAAGCCATCTCCTACTGCATTAGGGCCAGGTTCCTGTTGGTGCTCTGTGGGAGAGACTATTGTTCTAAAACATCTACTACTGTATTAGGGCCAGGTTCCTGTTGGGGCTCTGAGGGATAGTTTATTGTTCTAAAGCCATCTCCTACTGCATTAGGGCCGGGTTCCTGTTGGTGCTCTGAGGGAGAGACTATCGTTCTAAAACAACTACTACTGCATAAGGGCCACGTTCCTCTTGTTGAGCTGAGGGAGAGTTTACCGTTCTAAAGCCATCTCCTACTGCTTTTAGGCCAGGTTCCTGTTGGTGCTCTTAGGGAGAGATTATCGTTCTAAAAACTACTACTACTGCATTAGGGCCAGGTACCTGTTGGTGCTCTGAGGGAGAGATTATCATTCTAAAAACAACTACTACTGCATTAGGGCCAGGTTGCTGTTGGTGCTCTGAGTGAGAGTTTATCATTCTAAAGTCAACTACTACTGCATTAGGGCCAGGTTCCTGTTGATTAGAGTTGAGCGAACCTCTGGAAGTTCGGGTTCTGCTGGTCCGTCCGAACTTCGGGACAAAGTCCGGGTCCGGGTCCGGACGGAACCCGAACGATCGCACGGATGGTTGTCGTTGGACCGGGATTACGTCATCATCAACAAAAATCTTACTATTAGAGAGGGAGTCTCGTGGTTGTCCATGGACCGGGATTACGTCATCATCATCAAAAATCTTGCTATTAGAGAGGGATTCTCGTGGTTGTCCTTGGACCGGATTTTCGTCATCCTCTACCGAAATCTTGCCATTTGAGAGGGAGTCGAGTTGTTCTCCTTGCACCGGGAATACGTCATCATCAACAAAATCTTGCTATCAGAGAGGGAGTCTCGTGGTTGTCCTTGGGCCGGGATTACGTCATCCTCTACCGAAATCTTGTTATTTGATAGGGAGTCTCGGGGTT
>BLSH010172764.1:32120-44219 GCA_018402905.1 Glandirana rugosa
ACTTTCTCTCTGGGTACAGTAAACTCAACGTCACACAGTGTTTGACCAGATGGTCTCTAAATCCCGGTAGGGTTTACTACTGGTGCAGTAGCTATATAGAGGGTATCATTTGGTCCACACTACTTTTCCCCAATAACACGGTCTACATTTCCAAGAGGGTGTCTGGGTACCACTCTAACCGTATCGAACCCCGTTTTAAACGGGGGTATCGACACGGTACCCAGACATCCATCTTGAGAGGCAACTTAAGTTTCATCAACACCCAGTCCGTCTTCAACCACCGAAGGTTCTACTTAACGCGGACCGCACACAACTGGTATCTCACGAGTAACTCTTTCACAACATTCACTTCTTACAGCCTTTAGCCCAAAACCTCCCCTCCTACATCAAAGATGGTATACAACTACTGCAGACCCTCAAAGGCTACACCTGGGAACCATCCTACCTGTGGCTCTCCTTGGATGTAGCCTCACTTTACTCATCCATTCCACATGAAGTAGGCTTAAGAGCGGTACAACACTTTCTCAATGAGCACTCTATGGTCAACACACGCCAGGCGCAATTCATCTTGGAAGCCACCAACTTCTGCCTGACCCACAACTACTTTGAATTCAACGGAGAGTTCTACCTACAGACCCATGGCACAGCTATGGGGGCAAATTTTGCCCCAAGCTATGCCAATCTCACCATGGGTCTGTGGGAGAACCTTTACATCTGGCACAATAACCCCTTTTCATCACACCTGGTTTACTATGGGAGATATATCGATGACGTGGTCATCATTTGGGATGGCCCTAAATCTCTGGTAGACCAGTTTGTGACACACTGCAACTCAAATGACATGGGTCTCTCTTTCACTTCTGTGTGTGATGAACATTCCCTAACTTTCCTTGACCTGCTGTTGAGCCATGACAACGGACTCATTCAAGCACAAAATTACAATAAACCCACCGCTGGAAACTCCTATTTGCATTATAGGAGTTGCCATCACCCACGGTGGGTGAAAAACATTCCCAAAAGCCAATATTGCCGCCTCAAACACAACTGTACCAGAGAAGAGGACTACAATAAACATGGGCAGTTACTAAAGAAAAAATTTCTGGAAAAAGGCTATCCGCCTACCCTCATAGATGAGGCTTTCTCTTTCTATAAACAAAACTCAGCCACAACCAATAGAGAGCAAACTCCCTCCCAGTCAATACAACCTCTCAGATTCACAACCAACTTCCACACTCATATTCCAAAAACACTGGGCCATCCTGCAAGAGGACCCACACCTAAAATCCACCATTACAGCTCGACCACTCATCTCCTATAGACGGGCCAGAAACCTAAAAAACCCGGATAGCACCCAGCAAAATCAAATCAGTCTCCACCACCATCAGTGCCCCTCTCAAGTTTTTCAACATCCATGGCATGTACCAATGTCGCAAAGCCCTATGCCTAACGTGCCCACATGTCACCCACAGACAGAAGGAATTTCAGGCCAAGGGCAAGAGCTATCCCATCACTGATTTCTATACATGCTCTTCCGACTTTGTCGTATACTGTTTGTCCTGTCCCTGCGGCCTACTGTATGTGGGCCGCACCACCCATACAGTAAGACAGAGGTTCGGACAACACAGGCGGCTAGTGGATGCCGGCTCTTATCAGCACAGTGTCCCCAAACACTTTCTCACCCATCATGAACATTCCTCCCAGGGCCTCAGAGTCTGGGTAATTGAGGCCATCTCCAACACCCTTCCAGCTGGCGAACGGTTCAGACGCCTGTGTGCCCGAGAATCCTACCGGATATACCGATTGGATGTCTTGCCACCAGGGGGACTGAATGAAGAATTGGAGATTAATACCCTACTCTAATCTCTGCACATCATACCTTAAAATTATGAAATTATGACTACTACACAGTTTTTCATTGCATATTTTTCATTTTTTCTCTTTTCACTTTCTTTTGTAATTTTTTTTTCTTTTTTCCCTTCCAACTTTCCCTGAAGCGCCCCTTGCATTAGGATCGCTCTTCCCAGTCAGTTTGAGTACATGCAAACTCCAGGCAGGTGTTGTCGTGGTACGGATTCGATCCAGTGACCCTTCTGCTGCTAGGCAAAAGTGTTAACCACTACACCACTGTGCCACTCATACTCAACATGAAGAACTCAGCCCCTTTCCAAACAACACCACATATCCTGGGAACATGACACCAGAGTGGGTGGAGTCTTTAGCACCGCCCTGACCCACCCTCCTCTAACAGATAAAAAGTCACCACAAACATGGCGCCCCCTATTGCCTGAGGAAGGAGCACGAATGCTCCGAACGTGAGCACCTCCCACTCCACCCTGCATCCGATAGTGACGTCAGCGGCGGTTCCTGAGCCCCATCTGAGTTCCTGGAAGTGCTGGAAGCCACCAGCTCAGCCAGTACCAGCGGCCACCAGTGTTCCCCGCCTTCAGCCCGTCCTTCTGAAAGGAGTGGATGAACCTCTACACAAGGCCTATTTCCACACACGCGCTGACAACGCTTTTATCTTGTGAGTTGCCATTTGTCTTTTTAATAAAGATGTTTTTATACTGCTGCACTTAGATTGGCGCTGCTCTCTTTCTGCTTTATGACTGCATTAGGGCCAGGTTCCCGTTGGTGCTCTGAGGGAGAGATTATCATTCTAAAAACAACTACTACTGCATTATTGCCAGGTTCCTGTTGGTGCTCTGAGGGAGAGTTTATCATTCTAAAAACAACTACTTCTGCATTAGGGCCAGGTTCCTGTTGGTGCTCTGAGGGAGAGTTTATCGTTCTAAAAAAAAAACTACTACTGCATTAGGGCCAGGTTCCTGTTGGTGCTCTAAGGGAGAGTTTATCATTATAAAAACAATTACTACTGCATTAGGGCCAGGTTCCTGTTAATGCTCTGAGGGAGAGTTCATCATTCTAAAATCAACTACTACTGCATTAGAGCAAGGTTCCTGTTGGTGCTCTGAGACAGAGTTTATCGTTCTAAAGCCACCTCCTACTGCATTAGGGCCAGGTTCCTGTTGGTGCTCTGAGGGAGAGGCTATCATTCTAAAACAACTACTACTGTATTAGTGCCCGGTTCCTGTTGGTGCTCTGAGGGATAGATTATCATTCTAAAAACAAAAAATACTGCATTAGGGCCAGATTCGTGTTGGTGTTCTGAGGGAGAGTTTATCGTTCTAAAAACAACTACTACTGCATTAGGGCCAGGTTCCTGTTGTTGCTCTGAGGGAGAGATTATCGTTCTAAAAACAACTACTACCGCATTAGGGCCAGGTTCCTGTTGGTGCTCTGAGGGAGAGTTTATCGTTCTAAGCCATCTCCTACTGCATTAGGGCCAGGTTCCTGTTGGTGTTCTGAGGGAGAGGCTAAAGTTCTAAAACAACTACTACTGTATTAGAGCCAGGTTCCTGGTGGTGCTCTGAGGGAGAGATTATCATTCTAAAAACAACTACTACTGCATTATTGCCAGGTTCCCGTTGGGACTCTAAGGGAAAGTTTATCGTTCTAAAAACAACTACTACTACATTAGGGCCAGGTTCCCGTTGGTGCTCTGAGGGAGAGTTTATCGTTCTAAAGCCATCTCCTAATGCATTAGGGCCAGGTTCCTGTTGGTGCTCTGAGGGAGAGATTGTCGTTCTAAAAACAACTACTGGGGGTGTGGCCTGATGCAGAGCTGAGCGGACATGCAGGCTCGGAGCTCCGGTGAACGGCGGGATAGAGCAATCCGAATCAGCCCTTCTAAGGGGATCCAGGGCTAGCGGTGGTGGCATGCCGAACCGAGCTATAACCCGAAATGTCCAGGAAATGGAAAAGTGAAAAGAAGCTACAGCGTCTAACAGACTTCTTCTCTCCTGGCCAGGGCGGAGGTAAGCAAGATGGCGGTCGGGCCTACACTCCTCCGTCCGCCATACAGCACCATCCTCCACAGACTAAGGGGACACAACACAAAATCAGGGACTCCCCTAACGGACATCTACAAGCCCTGTTAAAGCCAAGCCCAGGCTGGATGCCACTGGATCCAGTCTGGAGGCCGCATCAGAATCTGGGGATGACACGAGGGAGATGCCGGATTCAATCGAATCATTCCCTACACAGAATCAACCCATCTTGGACACGGTCCTTAAGGACATGCTCCTCTCCCTAAGAAGCACTATACAATCAGATTTAGCGGCACACATGCACAGATATCATGAGGATATCCAAGCAGTGGAGGAGAGAGTTGCACATATTGAAACAAAAATGTGGGATTACGCTACTACTATTAATGATCTTGTAGATGCTCATGAAGATAAAGAAAAAGAAGCAGAATGGGTCAGAGCAAAATTAGCAGATTTAGAAGACAGAACAAAAAGGAACAACTTCAAAATACGGGGAATCCCCGGATCTGTCCAGCAGTCTGATCTGCGTGATTTTGCAATGAACTTGTTCAAAAGCCTCATTCCTGATCTCACAGATTTGAATGTCACAATAGACAGAATACACAGGTTACCGAAACCGGCACACCTACCGGAACAAACACCCAGAGACGTTATTCTCAGGCTGCATTTTTTCCACGTTAAAAAGGCCCTTATGGTAGCCATGCGTAACCATCCTGACCTTCCGCCATTGTATCAAAAGTTACAATTCTATGCTGATCTTTCCCAATACACCCTCCAAAAAAGGAGAAACCTTAACACTGTGACCAAGATCCTCTGAAACCACAAGATTATTTACAAGTGGGGTTACCCCACAAAACTCACAATCACCAGGAATAACCGTTCGTTCTCAGTGACTAACCTGGACCAAGGTATAGATCTACTAAAGGAATGGAACATCCTCCCTGAGCCCACTACTGACTCTCCTCCTCACACATCCCCACACCGCGTTGACCAGGAGTGGAAGATAGTCACCACAAAAAACTCTAAAACACACAACTAAATTAAGGGCTACATCTCCAACTATCTCCCGGCGGCCAGCCGGAAAGCTCCTTAGCCATGGGCATAGACTTAACCCCCCCTGCAATTCAGCAGCGTAATGCTGCCCCTGGGTAGAAAATACCCATGGTGGTTTCCACACGTTGTAGACCACAGTTATGATTATTGTTCACAAGTTAAAGTTTTTTTTTACCTACATTTATTTTGTTTCACTTTTCTATCTCGCTTTGTAAATGAGGTTGGGATTTGTGACAGTGATTGAGTGACCTGCTGCCCGTCTGCCAACAAAGATGGATCCCGTCGGCCAATTCTCCCTTGGTCTGCTCCTCGGAAAGTACCTATCACATACCGTGTGGAAAATCGTGAGTACTCTCATACGCACAACACCTCGAAGAAAATATTCCTCCGGTGGGCTCTCACAAGCACGCAGGAGGAATCACCACCCACACCATCATTAGGAGGTACGGCCAGCTTCACTATATCCCAATTTGAAAATGGGGATTAAGTTCTTGTCCATTAATACCAAGGGCCTAAATCATCCAGCAAAAAGGAAAGCATTATGGAACGAAGCCTTGCAAAATCAATGTGATGTAATTTGTGCGCAGGAGACACATTTTTCTGTTTCCTCTCCTCCTAGGTGCAGCCATAAAAACTTCCCCAATGTGTTTACGGCTAATGCTGATTCCAAGGTCAAGGGGGTGTTGATAGCCCTAAGGGACACTATAGCCTTCATGCTGCACTCAGAAATATCTGACCCCCAAGGCAGATTTTTGATTCTTATTTGTGACATTAATTCCACGACCTACACATTGGTCAATATCTACGCCCCAAATAGGCATCAGACTCACTTCTTTAATAAGATGATGAAAAAAATCCGGCACGTCCAAAGGGGTGCACTCATAATATGTGGCGACTTCAACATTGCTCCAGACCCAACACTGGATTCCACCTCCCTGGCCAAAAGCAGAAATCCCCACTTCCAACCAACTTTGCATAAGCATAACCTGTTTGATGCATGGAGATGTACTAATGAGAGGGACTTTACATTCTTCTCCTGCTCACATAGAACCTATATGAGAATTGACCTTTTCATAGTGGATCAACGGGTGCTTAGTAAAACCAAAGCCTCTACAATCAACACCATCACATGGTCGGACCATGCATCGGTCACCCTCCTCATAGAGGACGTGGCGACCTCTCCTACTAATCCCATTTGGAGAGTCAATTCTCACCTGTTACAACGAACAGAACATAGAGACACTATCCAATGACATTTGAACCAATACTTTGCAGAAAATGAAAACTCAATACAAAACCACTTTACTCTCTGGAACGCTCATAAGGCGTATATTAGAGGCATGTTTATACAGCTGGGGGCGAGGGTTAAGAGGCAGCGGCAGAGTCTCATTCGGAAACTAACAACAGAAATTTCTGACATTGAATCCCAAAATAAACATAAAACCACACCAAAGCTATCAAGCAAACTAATCCAACTCAGATATGACCTCAGATTTGTCCTTCTAGACGAATTCGAAAAATCAGCCAGGAGACTAAGAATGACACATTATACCACTGGCAATAAAGCAGGCAAAGCCCTAGCACAAAAAATTAAAGGAATAAGATATAAGTCTAAAATACCATACATCATTTATCCCACCACCAAGTCAAAAGAATATCATCCCCAAAAAATCGCAGATGCGTTTAGTCACTTCTATAGCTCCCTTTACAATCTTAAAGATGACATCACTACACACCAACCTACAGTAAAAGAAATAGAACAATTTTTATCCACTCTACCCATCCCCAAATTAACAGAGGAACAACTAACAACACTCAACAAACCATTCACAACACTAGAAATACAAGACGCTATAGAATCTCTCCCTCAAAACAAATCCCCTGGGCCAGATGGATTCAATGGGGAATATTACAAAGAATTTAAGCGAACTTTAATCCCATATATGGAAAAGGTTTTCAACTCTGCCGCTGCCTCATCCTCCTTCCCATCTGAGATGCTTGAAGCCCTTATTATAACGCTGCCCAAGCCAGGGAAGGAGCCAGTCTCTCCTGCAAATTTTAGACCGATTTCATTATTAAACATTGATGTGAAACTATATGCTAAACTAATCGCACAAAGGCTGGTAAACATCATGCCCAATCTAATCCATTCAGACCAAACGGGGTTCATTAAAAACCGCCAAACCTCAGATGCAACCCGCAGGCTAGTGAACATTGTGCACCTTGCTGAGGTGCAGAAAAGGCCTTCTCTGCTTCTAGCACTGGACGCAGAGAAGGCCTTTGACCGAGTCAACTGGTTGTACCTCTCTAGTACCCTGAGGGCATTTGGCTTCTCGGACTACATTCTCAAGGCAATGCTGGCCTTGTATTCTTCACCCACAGCTAGGGTATACACCGGGGAATTCTGTCTCAGCCTTTTAAGATAACTAACGGCACTAGACAGGGCTGCCCTCTGTCACCTTTGATTTTCAATCTACTCATAGAACCACTAGCTATTTCCATCAGAACACACCCGCAAATCAAGGGTTTTGACATAGGGTCCACAGTCCCCTCCATTAGTCTCTTCGCAGACGACATAATTATATCTATCACGGAGACTGGTTCCTCCCTGGCGGCAGTACATGATACTTTAAATCTGTTCAATAAGTTATCATACTATAAGGTCAATGAAAGCAAATCTTACATTCTGGGACTGGGAATTCCACCCAAACTAAAGGAAGATCTCAATACAAGGTTTCCATATGTGTGGAAGGAGAGGGGGATTAAATATCTAGGCATAGAACTTACTGCTAGAACATGCCACTTAGTGGAAGACAATTATTCTTCCTTCCTACAAACCCTAACCGGGAAATTGGTGGAACTCTCCAGAATAGAACTGTCCTGGAAGGGCCGATTGGCAGCCTTTAAGATGCTTATACTCCCCCAATTCCTATACATATTTAGAGCCCTCCCAATACCTGTCCCGGATTCCTTTTTCAAGAAAGCCCAATCTATGATTAACAATTATCTATGGAAAGGCAAAAAAGCTAGATGCGCATTTAAAAAACTGTTCAAAATCAGGAGAGCGGGGGGAATAGGCCATGTGGTATTGAAAGATTACTATACAGCATCTATATTAGCTCAACTGAAATCCTGGTTTCCTAATACGAATGGTTCTAGATGGAAGGATTTAGAACAATCCCAATGCCCAAGTAAAAACCTATACGATCTCCTCATAACTAACAAATTCACAACCCCCAACACATCCACAGTGGCACCCACAATGGTGGCAACTCTACAAGCGTGGTCATCCCTGTTGAAAGCTGACACGGACGACCAGTTAAAAACCAATATCCCAATGCCCCTATCTGCTTTGGCACTAATAATCCCAGACCTAAGAATCCAACATTGGATCGCGAAGGGGATCCACACAGTGGACGATTTAAAAGTAGGACCCTCTCTTAAGACATTTAGGGCTCTTCAAATTGAATTCGGTCTAGAAGAAGTAGAGTTATACAGATTCAATTAAATCTCCCACTTTCTAAGATCTAATCCAGCTACCGCTACCCTCTTACCATGGAGAATTGCTCTCTACTATACCAACCCAATATCCAAAATCAAAGGTATATCTCTCTTTTACAATTACCTCAACCAGAAATCAATCTTCGCCAAATCCTCTTCTATGTTGATATGGGAAGACGTCCTCAAAGCCCAATACTCTCCAGAACAATGGCAAAATGCTCTTAAACTATCTTATACATCTACTAGAAGCGCCGGGTTATGGGAATTAACACAAAAAATACTGTTACGCTGGTATTTAACCCCATCACAACTCCACAAATACGATCCTCAGCATTCTCCACTATGCTGGAGGAACTGTGGAGCGAACGGTTCCCTTTGGCACATCTTATGGGCCTGCCCCAAGTCTCAACAGTTATGGAAGGACATATTTCAGCTAATAAACAAAATAACTAACTTAAACATAACACGCAACTCAGGTTTGGACATACTATCTCTAAACCTAGATCAATCACCACCAAGGTGGAGACACGTGATTTCCCATATACTAATGGGGGCTAGGTTGGAATTGGTTAGGCATTGGAAAGGGGCAGATTTACCTCCCATAAGAGAAATAGTTGGGACAATAAATATACACATAACATATGAGCTGATGTTCGCATCCTCAGTAGGTCAATACCACAATAAACTTCCGTTATGGGAACCTTGGATTGATTGGTACGCATTGAATGTCAAATAAGACAACTCACCAGATTGCCACAATGTTCTACTACTCATGACTCTCTCTTCCATATATAAATATGCACATTCACCAGGAAAAAAAAACAAAAAACAAAACAAAACATTAGTACGGTTTACTAAGTAAGCCGACTACTGGTCTCACCACCCACGTACCCTACCCCACACCAGTTTCCTAAACCCTCTCATCACCCCATCCCCCTACCCGCCCCCCTATCCACCCTAATCTCACCTCATACCTCGAATCCTTTCTCTATTCCGCAGGTCCCCCTTGGACCCGACTGCTGGCCCCTTATCACCAAACATAACACCTGCGACACCCCACATCAGCCTCCTCAAAACCAACTACATACCATTATCACCCACTAAAACCCACTGATATTCCACACATAAGCCGACACCAGACTAAAATGACTTCACATACTTCTTTACAATCTCTCTCGACACTTAAAGTGATTTCGTTCAACGCAAAAGGCCTAAACACCCCAGAAAAAAGATGTAAAGTCCTAGACATGATGAGAAAACTAAAAGCAGACATCGTTCTCCTTCAAGAGACCCATTTCAAAACAGACCACATTCCCAAAATTATCAATAAACTCTTTCCAACAGCTTACCACGCAACCAATTCTTTAGCAAAAACCAAAGGGGTGACTACCCTCATTTCAAAAAATGTTAACTGGCAGCACACAGACTCAGTCATAGACGAAGAGGGGAGATATATTTTCCTCAAAGGCCTTATTGGCCACTTACCGGTCACGATAGTCAATATTTATAGCCCTAACACAGCACAGGTCACATTCTTTAGGCATATCTCACATTCACTTATGGCCTTTCAACATGGACTTACCATTCTTGGAGGAGATTTTAATGTAGCCCTACAACCACTCCTAGACACCTCTTCCAATACCACCTCCATTCCGTACAAAGCCCTCCGCCAAATCAAGTCGCACATGCAAGAACTCTCCACGACGCTTGGTACACTATACACCCCAACACTAAGGATTATACATATTACTCGCCCTCACACAACAGATATTCTAGAATAGATTATATTTTCCTAACTCAGAAAGACCTCCACCTCCTCTCCCATGCAACCATAGAACAGATGGTTCTATCAGACCACCACCCAATCTCAATCACCCTGACCTTACCGGAAGACCGTCACTTAACAAAAATTTGGAGACTAGACCCTACGTTACTGACAAATGAAACAGACAGAGCCCACATTTGGAACAACCTTTCCCTATTTTTTACAGAAAACGACACACCAGATATCAGTCCACTCACAATCTGGGAATCACATAAGAGTGTCATCAGAGGCCGATTCCTCGCATTAAAAGCCACACAAAGGAAAAACAAACAAAAAACTATCAACGACCTATTGGAAAAAATTAAAAACCTAGAAAAAGCCCACAAAAAAAACCCTTCTTGAAAGACACCACATCGAACTGACCCAAACCAGAGAACACCTGAGAGACAAACTTGAACGAAAGACCAGACGCAAATTCACCCTAGGCCACAAATTGTTCTACGAATTCGGCAATAAATGTGGCAAATACCTCGCCAGAGCGATCCAGAAAAAGAAAGTGTCGACACTAGTACACTCGATCATGGACTCTCTAGGCAAAAAACACACCAAAACCACAGACATAGCCACCCAATTTGAAAAATTCTACACTGGATTGTACAACCTCCCTACGCAAAAAAATACCCCCAAACGCCAATCAATCATCCAAGACTTCCTCTCCAAATATGGTCCCTCCCCACTATCCACAGAAAAATCCCAAGAACTAGAACGACCGATTTCAGATGAAGAACTTAAAACAGCACTCTCCCAAACAAAACCAGGGAAAACCCCAGGCCCCGATGGACTTACATCTACATACTACAGGACATTTTTTGATATACTCTCAAACCCCTTTAAAAAAGCCTTTAACTCAATTCCCTCAACAAACCTCCCCTTCAATCGCATGCTGGAAGCACACATTTCAGTCATTCATAAGCCAGATAAAGACGCATCATCGGTCGCAAGCTACAGACCAATATCTTTGTTAAACGTAGATATTAAACTGTACGCGAAGATTCTAGCCAACCGTATTCTCCCTATCCTAGCCTCTCTCATCAAAAACGATCAGGTGGGCTTCATACCTGGCCGCGAAGCCAGAGATAACACGATCCTAGCAATCAATATCCAACACTGGATGCGCTCTTCTGGCACCAAGGGCTTTTTCCTGTCACTGGATGCGGAGAAGGCGTTCGACAGGTTGGCCTGGGACTATATGGAAGCAACGCTTAAGCATATCGGGTTAGGGCTAAACTTGCTCCAATTCATTATGATGCTATACTCCAATCCCGAAGCCTGAGTACCCGTCAATGGCTACCTGTCGAACGCCTTCCCCATCCACAACGGGACCAGACAGGGCTGCCCCCTCTCCCCCCTATTATTCGTACTAACCCTTGAATCGTTCCTTAACCGTATCAGATTAAATCCTGACATTAAAGGAATAGAGATCTCTGATAAAACCTATAAACTAGCAGCATTTGCAGATGACATGCTCCTGTTCCTCAGAGACCAGTCCTAAATTAGACTATGCCAATTCCTTGCTAAGTTCCCAATCATGCTTATTATCCCCCCTCTCCCCCGTCGGGACAGACCAGGGCAACACCTACCCCTTCCGCAAGCTGTCCATCGGTAACTGCCCATGAGTCCGAAGCCCTAACCTCATATCGTAGTATTACTTAACCTCGTTCAAATCGGGATTGGGCTATACGAATTCGCAACGAAGGTATATCAGGGTCCGGTTGGACAGCTTGCGGAAGAGGCGTAGGTCACTGTCCTTTTTCGGGAACCACGGTCTTCTCGCGTAGGTCACAACCTATAACTAACGATCCTAGCACAATAGAGACCGAAGCGCCGGTCCAT
>BLSH010172764.1:75614-97600 GCA_018402905.1 Glandirana rugosa
AAATCTCTAATTTCTGCTATCTGTCCTCAGAGCAACAGCACAGACAGCAGTAGTAAAGTAATCTATCTCAGGATGCAGGATCAGGTCTTAAAATGGCTAAAATCTGTCCCTCACGCCGTCAGCTACCTTTCCCTATACTAACCCAAGGAGCATGTGACTGCAGCACTGTGACTCCAGCTTATAAAGAGGCTGGGTCACATGATGCACCGGCCAATCACAGCCATGCCATTAGTAGGCATGGCTGTGATGGCTTCTAATGGCAAACCAGTGAAACGCTTGTTGATTGGCTGCCCTGCAGCTTCTCAACACGTGGAGTAAAATAGCAGAACCCCGGACCGAACCCGAACGATTTTTGAAATGTCCGGGTCCGGGTCCGTGCCACGGACACCCTAAAGTTCGGTACGGACCCGAACGTTACAGTCCGGGTTCGCTCAACACTACCTGTGAGGGTTGAGGAATCATGCGCTCAATGGACAGCTAAACTAGCTGTACAACAATGGTGTGGAGGGCGTGCTAGGTCTACCTAACGCAAACCAAAGAGGTAGGACCTAGACTAACAGTTCAGGCAAACAGGCACTGCTGAGTGAGGTCCTGGGCTATCAGCAGTAGTTGGTGTGTTGACGGCCGTGTGGTCTGTTCAGCTTCATCTTTGCTGTTGTGGCTCACTGGTGTCCATGAGGGCACTGGTGTGGTCCAGGGTGTTGGCAGGATCCAGGGGCAATATTTGCCAAGATTGTAAGAGTCGGAGATCCTCTTGTAGTCTCTCAAGGTAAATCACAGGGGTCACAGGTAACAGGAACGCTGTAGAACGGACAGCACTTGCTTCCTGGTGCTGTCTGTTTAAATAGGCTGTTTGGCACCATTGAATGCGCACTCGCGCACAGGCGTTCCAGCCAGTGACTCAGTTTGCATATTCTACAGTGAAGCTTTATACACTGATTTGAAAGAGGAGCACCATTGGGTTGGAGTGTAGGTTTTGCCTAGATTAGCTTCCCATTTTTAAAATGGGGGGATTTAGCAAAGGATTTTTTGTCTTGGAGAAGGTTGTAAAAAGTAGAGATGCCTTTCGTAGGGGGCGGTTGTGTGTTAAGGAAGGTCCAAGCTTCAGAGTGGAGATATAGTTCACAGGACTGGAGTGATTTGATAAAATGAGTGACTTGAAAATAAAGATAAAGGTCTGAAGAAGGAATAGAGAATTGTGCTTGGAGTAGTTTGAACATCTTAATCTGCTTATCAGACATTAAGTCTGGAACATATTTAATACCTTTCTTTTTCCAGTGGGAGAGGGCTATATTCGGTATCATGTACTCTAATGTAGTTATCGGAATAGGGATGGTCTTACATTTAGGTAAAGGTAGGTGTTTCATATTTAAAGTATGTCAGGCTTGTAGAGACACTTGAATAGCGAGAGGGAGTTGGGGTAGAGAGTATTTTTTCCAGGCATCTGTTAATAGGAGGGAGCGAAGTTCTGGGCAGGTACTGAAGGTCATTTCAACCCACTCCAGTACCGGCACGGACCTCGCTGTGATGGCCCGGCGCAAGAACCACCAAGCCCAGCTTAGAAAACTGGCAAACTTCTTCCAGCCTGCGGGCCGCGGACCACGACAAAATGGCGGCGGCGTGCGCACACTGCAGAGAGCAGATCCGTAGGCCGCAGACGGAGAATGACCCGCCAGCGCTCCATCCCGTGGCTTCCAGCAGGTAGGAAACCCAGACTCTGGGGACCCCTCGGGCTCATCCTCCCCTTCTACATGCAGCCCAGCCAAGGCGAAGCCCCGCAGGGAGACGCCACACGAACGGGAGCTGGACATGGAGGCGAATCTGCATCACCATTCGCCTAACACACAGGCCCCACAAGACCCCATTTCTGCCTTCCCCACTCAGGGACAGCCTGTTTCGGACATAACACTAAAGGACATGTTTGTATCTTTGCGATCCTCACTACAAGGGGACCTAAAGGAATGTTTGACACAGATTCGCAACGATCTACAAGAATTGGGGCAAAGAGTGGACACAGTAGAAACCTCTGTGGAGGCATGTATCTCATCCTTTAATAACATGCACATGATAACCACTCAGAGGAGATAGCATGGTTGAAAGCAAAGGTCGCCGACCTAGAGGACAGATCGAGACGATCGAACATAAAAATAAGGGGAATACCGGAGTCTATCCCCCCAAGCCAATTGAAACAGCATGTACTGGGCCTGTTTTCCACGCTTGCACCATCATTATCGCAGGCAGAGCTGGAGATCGATAGGATCCACAGGTTACCCAAACCATCTTTCAACTCGCCTAGAGATGTCCTGCTGAAAGTACATTATTATCAAACAAAAGAACTGATCATTTCCCAATTCAGGAAGATACAACCACTTCCTGAGGAGCTCTCTGGCTTACAACTACTCCCTGACTTATCACGCCATGCACTCCAAAGGAGAAAAAACTTAGCAACTATAACTAAGGCCCTGAGGAACCATAATATACCACACAGAAGGAAATATCCTGCATCCTTATCAATTACTCGCAATGGATCCACAAGTCTCATATCGTCCCTAGAGGAGGGCATGCGCCTACTGCAATTATGGGGTATAGTTCCCAACCACTCATCTACCCCCCAGCAGCTATCCTCACCCCCTGCGCTTAATCAAGAGTGGCAGGTGGTGGCCTGCAAGCGATCTGCCAAAAAACAGCTCATCAATGGAGAGACCCGCACAATCTCTGCAAACAGTATGATAACATAGTCCCAGGCCACAGATATGAACATCCAGATGGCCCCTCACATTGACTCAATGTTCTACCCTGTTCACGAGCCTGTCCTGGCTCTCTTTTTACAGTTCCAGTTGTACTTTGTTTTTCATTGCCTTTCCTTTACTTATTTGGGCAACACACAAGAGAAGACCAGAGGAAACAACATCATGGGTTCATTCCTTCTCCATACTAAGAGGACACCACGGTTTAAGCAAGAAAACTTAATCACTAACTGAGATACTTCACCAATGACCATCAAAATTCTCTCACTGAATGTGAATGGTCTCAATCACCCAGCAAAACGCTTCTCGTTGTGGAAGGAAGCAAAAAAGAACAAATCAGATATAATCTGCATCCAGGAGACCCATTTCCAAGCGAATGACCATCCCAGGTGTACCCATCCGGACTTCCCCCACACGTTCCTGGCTAACGCTCCGCTCAAGAAAAGAGGGGTGATGATCGCAATCAAAAACACTGTCACTTTCTGTCAAAAGAACATGTTAGCTGACCCTGCAGGTCGATACATCATATTGGCCCACATTATCAATGATCTCCCGGTCATCTTGGTAACAGTATATGCTCCCAATAACCACCAACTTAGTTTTTTTCGCAGGTTGTTTAAATGCATTTCTCCCTACAGGAATGGACATTTATTGATATGTGGAGATTTCAATCTCACCGTGGATCCAGTGGGCAACACCACCTCCTGCAGCAGAGGTATCCAACATTTTTTGGGCCCTCTGCTCCATGAGGAAGGAGTGTTTGATGTCTGGAGGTGCCAACATCCCACTGCAAAATATTTTACATTCTACTCCTCCAGACATCGAACATACTGCCGAATTGATACCTTTGCTACTGATTTTGAACTCCTAGTACGGGTATCCTCCTCTACGATAAACGACATAGCATGGTCAGACCATGCATCAATCACGTTGTCCATAGTGGAGACAATAAGTATATATGGCGTTGTAATACTAGAATACTACAAGATCCCAAGTACGCTGAGGCAATACATAAGCTTCTCCAAGATTTCTTTCAGGTCAATACAGAGTCTGTATCAGACCCTTGGACCCTATGGAATGCACAAAAAGCATACACCAGAGGAATTTGCATACAGCAAAGCTCTAGGGCCAAGAAATCACACAAATCCAGACTTAAAGAATTGTTGGAGAAAATTCATACCATAGAAACTCAAAATAAACAGCACCCATCACTAGAAACCTCAAACACCCTAACAGCACTAAGGCAGGAACTTAGAAACTTGCTCAATGACCAATACGACAAACACCTTAAAAAGCTAAAACTGACATCCTATGGACAGGCCAACAAAACAGGCAAATATCTGGCAAGGAAAATAAAACAAAAACAAGCAAAAACTAGAATATCCCATATTGTACACCCTGTGACACACCACAAGATTACCCACCCCCAAGATATTGCAGACAAGTTTGCCACCTTCTATAGCAGTTTTTAAAATCTCAAAGACGACCCACATAATCTACAACCTACACTGGCAGACATCCACTCCTTCCTGGAGAAAATTAGTCTACCATTTTATCAGCAGACTAATTAAATGAGCTTAATCAGTCATTTACACTATCTGAGTTAACAAAGACTATATCCTCCCTGTCCAATGGAAAATCGCCAGCCCTGACGGCTTCCCCAATGAATTTTATAAAACTTTCCACAAAATATTAAATCCGCACCTACTAAACGTCTACAAAAAAGCAGCGGTTGAGTCGGCACTCCCCCCAGAAATGCTCCAAGCATATGTAGTTACCCTTACCAAACCAGGAAAGGACCCAACTACCCCCGCCAGCTTTCATCCCATCTCACTGTTGAACACTGACACAAAAATATTTGCTAAGCTACTAGCCAAACGCATAATGAAATTCCTTCCCCACCTTATTATGAAGGATCAAATGGGATTTGTAGCGGGACGCCAAACATCGGACGCCACTAGGAGAGTAGTGAATGTGATAGACTACGCGGTTAAATCCAGAAAGCCTTCTCTGTTCCTAGCCCTGGACGCAGAGAAGGCGTTCGATAGAGTGCACTGGTCCTATATGGAACAGACCCTCTGTAAAATTGGATTCCAAGGCCTGATCAAAGCCTCCATGCTATCCCTATACTCACACCCATCGGCACAGGTTTATACATCTAGTACCCTCTCCAAACCATTTCAGATTACAAATGGCACACGTCAGGGGTGCCCTCTATCCCCCACAATATTCAACCTAATAATCTAACCCCTTGCTGAGTCAATTAGGGAAAACAAGGAGATAAGGGGGTTTACCTTCCAAAAATCCAGCCATAAAATAAACCTCTTCACGGACTATATCATCCTCCTGTTAACCGACCCGACCAAATCCCTCCCTACAGCACACAAACTCCTATGCCAATTTAGCAATATATCCTATTACAAAATGAATACAACAAAATCTGAAATTTTAGATCTGGGCATAGGCCTAACGGACAAAAAACTTCTACAAAACCTTACCCCCTTCCCATGGAACGAAAAAGGGGTAAAATACCTGTGTATTACCCTAACAGCAAACTTAGCAACAATGCTACACACCAATATTAATTTGCTGTTAGCAAAGGTCTCTACAAAGCTGAACATAATCTCAAAAATAGAAATCTCCTGGGGTGGTAGGATGGCAGCTTTTAAAATGAACACTCTCCCCAAATTCTTTATCTGTTTCGGAACTTACCATTACATATCCCCATTACTCAATTTAAAAAAATTTCTTCTACTTTGCACAAATTCATATGTCAGGGGAAAACATTTTGATGATCATCTTTTACTTTATCTAAACCCAAAAATGCAGGAGGAGCGGGACTCCCCAATATAGTGAATTATTATCGGGCCACCCATATGTCGCAAATGGGAAAATGGGCTTCCAGTGCAGACACACCCCTATGGGTTGAAATAGAGACGGCAGTATGCCCAACACATAATCTCATACATGCACTCATGATAGACCTCTGAAATAAATAAGATCTGCAGGACCTCCCAGCAACTACACAAGCATCATTGCTCACGTGGAGACAAATATCCAAGCAAAACAACACACTGACAGTACCCCTATCCCCCATTAATTGCCTAGAAGCAATAATACCAATGCTCTACACTGACGCACTATGCCAGGAAAGCATTTCCAACATACAACTATCTGTTAATGACAAGTTGAAGCCCCTATCATCCCTCATAGCCGAATATAAAATGACCCCATCAACAACGTATACACTACTACGAATTCACCATCCTTTGCAAACACTACCTCTTCAGGGGCTCAGCGTCAACCCGCAGATATGGCAATTCCTTACAGTCAACACCCCTAAAACTAAGGGGATCTCTCTCATGTATAACATCATACAAAACTCACAATCCCTCACTAAAACGAAACCTATGGAGAAATGGGAAAAGGAATTAAATACACACATATCCCACACCCAATGGAAATATGCACTCAACTCCATAAAAAAGTCATCACACAGTAATGCTCACTGGGAGATGACGCTTAAGATCACCACTAGGTGGTATTATACGCCTTTCAGGCTTGCAAAGTTCTCCCCATCAGTCTCTCCTGACTGCTGGAGAGGATGTGGGCAAGTGGGGAACTTAACCCATATACTATGGGAATGCCCCTCACTAACCAGCTTCTGGAGACAAACTTTCTGCCTAATATCTGGTTGCACAGGAATTCTCCACCCTCCCTGCCCAAGTCTAGCCATTCTGAACGTAGGTATCGAAAAATACCCACCAAATTATAGACAAGTGGTTACGCATATACTCCTTGCAGCAAGACTGGCCATATTAATGAAATGGAAAACCCAACTCACTCCCAATATATCTGAGGTGTCATCTATGGTCACTGAAAACAAAACATTTGAAAAATTGATAGCACTCAACTCAATGTCATATGCTCAATTTAAAACAGTGTTGGAAATATGGTCGTACAAACCAGCTAATATTGTAAAATAACTATACATGATCAATGTATAATCCTACCTTGCTTTCCCTGTGGCGAACCCTCTCTCATGTAATGCTGAACTAATGTATATACCATTGCCCGTATATTATACTATACCGTATCATACTCTGTATCTATCTGTTATGTTTTGTACTCTGAAATTCCCAATAAAAATGCATTGTTTAAAAAAAAAAAAAAAGATGCTAAGCGCCCCACGCGACCAAGACAATTCTACTTTGGCTAAGCATTTGGTTTCTTGAGATATTTTATTTATTAAAGAAAGATAGTTGGCCTCCGCAAGTTTAACAGGATCTGCAGCTAGCAGTAGCCCTGGGTATGGAATGGTGGAGTCTGTCCAGGGGTACGGGAAAGAATTCTGTAATTCTCTTTGGAGAGAGGCTGGGACATTCAAGCCAAGAATTAAGGATTTAGTAAAATTGACCTTGTAGTAGGAGACAGCACTGAATATTTTTAAGGTATGTTGAACAGCTGAAAGGGATGCAATTGGGTTTGTTAGGCAGAGAATTATATCATCAGCAAACAGACTAGTGATATGGGATCTATATCAAAATCTAAAGCCACTGATTTGTGGGTGATTCCTAATCGTTTCTACTAAAGGTTCAACAAGGAGATTAAATATAGAGGTGGAGAGTGGGCATCCCTGTCTTGTTCCATTGGTTATAGGGATAGCCTTGGAAAGGGTATTTGAATTGTAAACTTGTACTGAGGGGGACGAATAAAGCGCTAATATTGCAGAAAATATGGGGCCAGAGAAGCCGAATTTGTGGAGGGTTTGGGACATATAACCCCAATGTACTCTGTGGAATGCCTTCTCTGCATCCAACGAGAGAAGCAGAGAAGGCATTCTATGAGATTTGGCAAGGTGAAGAATATTTATAATCCTTTGGGTAGCATCCGATGCCTGTCTGCCCTCCGTAAAGCCTGTCTGGTTGGGGTTTATTAAAGAAGGGAGAATAGGTAGAAGTCTAAGGGCCAGGATTTTTGAGTAGATTTTTATATCTGTGTTGAGTAAGTATTTGGGCCTAAAATTAGAGGGAGCAGTTGGTTCTTTCCCAGGTTTGGAGATTGTAACAATATAGGCTTGTAGCATCTCTGAAGGGAAGGTAGCTGAGCACATTGCGGAGGAGTATATGGAGCTCAGAATAGGGCACAATAAATACTGAAATACTTTATAATAATTATTAGTTAAATCATCCGGTCCTGGGGATTACCCAGTCGGAAGGGATCTGATAACCTTGGAGACTTTGGACTCCGAGACTGGGCTTGTTTAAGGCTGATAGCTGCGAGGAGGAAAGGGCTGGTAGATCAATTTTGGATAGAAATTACTCAATGGCTTTATCTGTGGGTTGGGGCACTGTAGGGTCACTCCTAAGATTATATAAGGATTGTTAATAATCACCAAAGGAGTCTGAAATATCTCTAGGGTGAATGACTTTCTGTTTGGTCAGTGGGAGTAAGTAAGCGATTTTTGTTTGCAATCTCCTTTTTTGTAACCTTTGAGCAAGCAATTTGCCCGCTCTGTTGCCTGAGGAATAGTGGGACAGTTTGAGGGAAGCCAAATGTTTATCAAAACGGTCTAGGAGTAGAAGTCTTAGTTCTGACTGTAGGGAAGTTAATTTATTTGCCAACCCAGAGTCCGGATTCGCCTTGTTCTCCACCTCCAGCCTTCTTATATCAGACAGGATTCCTTCCAACTTTAATGTTCTTTGTTTCTTAGCTCTAGCTCCAAGTTGTAGTAGAATCCTCCTGATATAAGCTTTCTGGGCGCACCACGTCACAAAAGGGCTAGAAATTAGCATTGGTCAGAAAAAAAAATCAGACAATTGTTTAGATATGTGGGCCGCGTAGTCTGGGGAAAGTAGAATTTGAAAGTTTGTTCGCCATACATAAACCGGATTAGAGGCGTTCTCCTCCTGCAGCACGACTAAAATTTGAGCATGGTCAGACCATGTTATTGTGTGTATGGAGGTGGAAGACACGCAATTCAAAGCAATTTTATCAATTACAATCATATCGATCCGTGAGTAGGTGTTGTGTCTAGTTAAATGGAAGGTGTAGTCCCATTCGCTTGCGTGCATAAATCTCAAAATATCATAGAGATCGTTGGTATGTAGAAGTGGTTGCAGGGAAGGAGGGGGTCTTTTAGATTTGGAAGTGAAGTCTATTAAGTGGTCCATAGTTAATCTCCGCACATAAGTAAAGCACCTTTTTGAAGGGAGAGGGTCTTATGGAAGAGTCTCTGTAGAAAGCGAATTTGGCGAGCATTGGGAGTGTGTGTATAGACAATGGTATACAGTTTGTTGTTAAGTTCGCAAATCAAAATGAGATATATACCTTCCGGATCAGTGTGGAGATCATGGAGATTGAAGGCAATAGAGTTCCTGATTGAGATACTTACTCCTCTTTGTTTTCTTGGTGCAGATGCAAAGTAGATGTGAGAAAAGGACATCAGCTTTAAAATTTATAGCTTCTCTTCCAAAGGCCTGAGCACTTGGCGGGATGATTTAACCCGTTCACGTTAAAGGATAGTACGGTAATCACCATGATTTATATAGTAGGGCCATCGGAAGTAATATCTTAGTGTGGCACTTGAAGTTCCATACCTGCTAGAGGCTTCACAGCAACCAGTTCTATAGGCAACTCTTCGGTCACTACGAAGAGGATGTGGGTCAGCGACAATAGGGGTCGAGTTTCCATGAAGTAAGGTGGACCTGAGGTACTCGAGAAGTGAAAACAGGAAAAACAGTTCAAAAGAGAAGGTCAACAAAGAAATAACAGTCAGGAGGTATAAAAAAGAGGATTCCAATGGGAATCTGTCAGCAGGTTGTCTGCACATTACAGTTAGGGGATTATCCATCGGCTATAAGCTCTCAGGAGGACTCTGGCTTATTTTTTGTGCTATCAAGAGGGTTGAGTAGAGGTACTTGAGAAGTTACTTTCTGTTGCAGCGTTTGTGTGACACCAGCTGGCAGTCATCCTGGGGGTCCATCTTGGATGGAGGAGCGTGCTAGGATGGTTCGTCTTCAGGTAAGATGTTCCAAGAGCGCAGCAAGGTTAAGCCCTCCTCAAGGGAGAAAATAGTTGCTGGGAATCCTTCTTTTGTAATGGTAAGCTTTGCAGGGTATCCCCAGCAGTAAGTTATGTCATGGTTTCGCAGAGTCTTAGTAATTGAGGCCAGGGCCCTACATTTCTGCATAGTGTACTGTGAGAGGTCTGCAGAGACTTGCAGAGAGGCATATTGGGTAGGTGGGTCACATTTTTTGCAGAACACTGCCATAAACTGATCTTTGATGTGATAAAAATGCATTCATTAATACGTCCGTAGGGACATTATCAGCCAGAAAGGATGGTTTAGGCAGGCGGTGGATTTGGTCTATGACCACTTCAGAATCTGGAACTGAAGGTAGAAAAGTTTTGATGAGCTTGCGGGCGTATTGATTCAGGTGGGGTTGTCGCACAGACTCAGGGCCCCTGTGGATTTTCAAGTTGTTCCACCTCGAACGGTCCTCCAGGTCCGCTATTTTGGCCCTGAGCGCTGCCACTTCATCCATTATGGGAATCAATCAAATTATTGTGGGAGGAAGCGAACTCCCCCATTTTCTTTTCAACATGATTAGAGTTGAGCGAACCCGGACTGTAAACGTTTTGAAAAAAGTTCGGGTTCGGGTTCTGGGTTCTGGTATTTTTTTCCCGCTTGTTGAATAGCTGCAGGGCAGACAATCAACAAGCTTTTCACTGGTTTGCCCTTAGAAGCCATCACAGCCATATCTACTAATGGCATGGCTGTGATTGGCCAGTGCATCAAGTGACCCAGCCTCTGTATGAGCTGGAATCACGTAGTGCTGCATGTCATATGCTCTCAGGCTAGTGTAGGGAGAGGATGCTGCTGGTGCTGTGAGGGACAGATTGCAGATCTAATAACATCTCATCCTGCATTACAGAACAATATAATTGTGGACTAGGTAGAGATTACTACTACTACTGCTTTTAGGGACAGATTGCAGATCTAATAACATCTCACCCTGCATTACAGAACCATCTGACTGGACTAGTTAGAGTCTACTGCTTAGAGGGACCGATTATTGTTCTAAAATCATCTACTAGTTCTATAGGGTCAGGATCCTACTGTTGCTGTAAGGGACAGATTATTGTTCTAAAATCATCTCCTAGTTCTATAGGGTCAGGTTCCTGCTGTTGCTGTAAGGGACAGATTATTGTTCTAAAATCATCTCCTAGTTCTATAGGGTCAGGTCCCTGCTGTTGCTGTAAGGGACAGATTATTGTTCTAAAATCATCTCCTACGGCTATAGGGTCAGGTTCCTGCTGTTGCTGTAAGGGACAGATTATTGTTCTAAAATCATCTCCTAATTCTATAGGGTCAGGTTCCTGCTGTTGCTGTAAGGGACAGATTATTGTTCTAAAATCATCTCCTACTGCTATAGGGTCAGGTTCCTGCTGTTGCTGTAAGGGACAGATTATTGTTCTAAAATCATCTAATACTGCTAGAGGGTCAGGTTCCTGCTGGTGCTGTAAGGGACAGATTATTGTTCTAAAATCATATCAAACTGCTATAGGGAGAGGTTCCTGCTGGTGCTGTA
This sequence comes from Glandirana rugosa, assembly GCA_018402905.1. Classification (NCBI taxonomy): domain Eukaryota; kingdom Metazoa; phylum Chordata; class Amphibia; order Anura; family Ranidae; genus Glandirana; species Glandirana rugosa. Next base: position 86,956 of record BLSH010172764.1, read on the forward strand.
AGGGACAGATTATTGTTCTAAAATCATATAAAACTGCTATAGGGAGAGGTTTCTCCTGTTGCTGTAAGGGACATATTATTGTTCTAAAATCATCTCCTAGTTCTAAAGGGAGAGGTTCCTGCTGGTGCTGTACAGGACAGATTATTGTTCTAAAATCATCGCCTTCTCCTATAGGGTCAGGTTCCTGCTGTTGCTGTAAGGGACAGATTGTTGTTCTAAAATCATCTCCTAGTTCTATAGGGTCAGGTTCCTGCTGTTGCTGTAAGGGACAGATTTATTGTTATTTCCCTATCCCCATTTCTTTGTAGGGCACTTGCCCTACGCTTACCCCCACTTTTCTTCCTTTTGCAGCCCTCTAGCACTTTCCAGGACTTTACAGCCATTTTTGTGCCCAAAAGTTCGGGTCCCGATTGATTTCAATGGGGTTCGGGGTCCGGAGTCAAGTTCGGACCGAACCCGAACTTTTCCACGAAAACCCGAACCCGAACATCCAGGTGACCGCTCAACTCTAAACATGATCGATTCTGCCACCCATCTCTCCTAGTTCGTTTTTAAAGGACCGTACACAGGACATCATGTCTGAGAGGAGGGAGCTGCGCAGGGACACCAGCATGTCCTTCATTGTGGTGTCCAGTATAGGCTGATTAGTTGTAGGAAAGGCATTTATGGGGTGTAAGAGTTCCTTGGTGTCATCCAGGGTGAGGGACCCTTTAATGGAGACTGCTGGAGTAGAGTCAGTCTCTAGCCATGGCTTTGATTTAGCAGGGCTGCAGGAGAGAGGAGTGGAGACACTGGGAGAGCTCCGCTCTGAGCCTGCATGCGACCATGAGCTCTGTGAAGAGGAGGGAGAGCTCTTGGCTGCATTAGGAGAGCGGCATCCGGCGCCATCTTGGGCCTTCTCTCGATCCGCGGGATGGAAGAAATGTGACAATTTCTTTGGCTGGTGAGCCTCTTTACATTTTCTAGCCATACCTGGCAGGTGAGAGGACTTTTAGGAGGATGCCAGTGGTAGCGGTGCTCGAAGGGATCGCCTCTACTGTCGTTGTCACATGGTAGCCACGCTCCCCAGGATGCCTTTCAAGTGACCACACCCCTGAGTTAACTAGCGTTGGGAACTCAGAGATGTTATTTGGCGCTAGGGAGGCGTCAAGATCGGTCATCTCTTGGTTGGCATCAGGTTTTCTTTAGGGTAGGTCAGCAGCTGTTTGTTCATCATGATTATTTGCATTACTGGACCGAGATTGATGATGGATGTGCATTTTTTTTTTTTTTTTTTTTTAAAGAACTTGTTAAACATTTGGGTGTTTTTGATAATAAGTATACCCCATTATAATTCACATGAGGGGGTAGTATCTGGGGGCTCTCTTATTGTTAAAGGGGGCTTCTAGATTCTGATAAGCCCCCCACCTGCAGCCCCCAAAACCACTGGGCCAGGGTTGTGTGGCAGAGGCCCTTATCCTCAACAACATTGGGGCTGGACACTTGCCCTCCACCTTTCCTGGCCTACTGGGCTGGAAGCTTGGCTAAGGGTCTGGCATGGAATTTAGGGGGTATGTCATTTTTTGTATTTTTGGAATTGGGTTTTTCTTAAAATATATAGCAGACCCAAAGAGCCTGCTTAGCACAACCATCTCTCCAGGATTCACCTGGACCCTCTGGGTTTTGAATCATGTGTCCAGGTTTCAGACCGCCTGAAACTTGGACACATTATTCAGACTGGACTGTGGCTCCAATAGGTGTGCACACAGGTTCCCTTTGCTGCCTGGGGCTCCCCATGCCCCCCCTCACTTTCCACAGCACTGCCAGCTTCCCTCCTGTCCTCTCCTAATGGCAACTGCTGCTGGCACACAGAATGATGTTTCAGGATGGAGACAAGAGAATGGGCCAGTAAATATGTAATTTACCAGTCCCTTCCTTTTATGAAGGGACACAGTGAGTGATCAGCACCAATCACTAACAGTGTTCATTCATAACGGAAGCATAGTAAACTGTGTTTACTATGTTTCAGTTTGTGAATGAACAGGAAGCCGCTCAGCAGAGAGAACTTTCTATTCATTCACTCCTTAGTGCCATTGAGGCTGCAGAGAAAGGGACTGGGGAATCTCTGTCCTCAGTCCCTTTCTCTGTCTCAAAAGTGAGACGTAATGGGTCTGTTTAGACCCCTGATATTTCACCAAAGCCCCCCAATGGGGTTCCTAAAAAAGTTGAAAAATAATATTGTAAAAAATAAAATAAATACATTAAATATAATTTAAAAAATTAAGAAAAATAAAATAAATATTAAAAAATTCTGACACCGACCACTACCTTGCTGAAACCAATCTCTGCCCTACCGTCTACTGCTCTACGGACACCAATCTTTGTCTTGCTGACACTGTCCACTGCTCTACTGACACGTTCACTGCTCTGCTGACACCATCCACTGTCCTACTGACACCAACCTCTGCCCTATTGACACCATCCATTGCCCTACTGACACCATCCAGGTTTAGATACATTTTAACTTTTTTTTTACATTTACTTTTAAGAGTGCATGCGTGATGACTCATGGTTGTTAAAGTGATACTAAAGGTTTTCTTGTTTTTTTCTTAAAATAAAAAACATTTTATACTTACCTCCTCTGTGTAAGGGTTTTGCACAGAGTGGCCCCAATTCTCCTCTTCTGGGGTCCCTTCATGGCTCTCCTGGCTCCTCTCCGCATCGAGTGCCCCACCAGAGAAGTGCTCTCCCTGGGGTCACCCGTGCTGGTGTGCCTGAGTCCTGTTGCTGCGTCCATTGGCACAGATAACAGGACTTGGCCCTACCCCCTGCCTCCCGTATCACTGGACTTGATTGACAGCAGTGGGAGCCAATGGCTCCCCTGCTATTAATCTATCCAATGAGGACCGGAGCCCACTGCTGGAGCTGCTAGGCTTGTCCCTGGCACGGGAACGATCGGGCTCAGGTAAGTAAAAGGGGGCTCTGGGGGGCTGGTGCAACCAAAAAAGTTTTTTCACCTTAAAGCGGTAGTAAACCCATCCATTTAACAGTTTAAAAACCAGTTACATTTCCAGCACGTGCCGGAAATTTAACACTCCCATTGGTTGTGCTCTAAACCAAACTGTCAAACCATCCAATGGCTGGTGTCATAGCTGCTCACATGTGCAGCATCATGGCAGTTTTAGATTAAACAGAGGCCAAGATGGCAGCTTCCTTGGCTGAAAATGATAGGAGGGTTTACTACCATTTTAATGCATTGAGGTGAAAAACCAGAAGGGTTTACAACCCTTTTAAGGATGTGGGCGGCCAACTTCCTGACCCGCTGCTTAACAACCAGCAATTTCTTCACACAGAATTTGAAATAGTTTTTTGACCGATCCGAATTCTAATTGTTCTGAAAAGTTGGAATTCGTTAGAACATCAATAAATGGATCTAATTTTTACAAAAACTAAACAAAACTAAATGGATTCCGAAACCAAACTAAAAGAATGCTATAAGGAAAGTAAATTAGTAACATAACAAATCTATCTGAAACAAAACTAAACAAATTTTTGCGTTACACACAATGCAGAGGATTAACTCCTTGAGTATAACAAGCATGTTTTACTGCATATACAGGCTGACTTTTCTGTTGTGGATTTAGTAACACTTTAGCCACTTCAACTCTCATATCTGTATACCCCTTACACTTAAATCATTTTTACATTTCTGCCATGTGCCGGTTTATTCAGGAATAACTATCATATTTTTTGGAACACAAAAGATTTTCTTTTGACAGTATAAACTTGAAAAAAAAATACTTTATTTTCTATGCAATCTATAGACAAAATACATATAATGAAAAACTGTATTTTTTTTTTTTTGCAATTTTGACCAGTATTAATTGTAAAAAGTAGTGCTACAATGACACTACAATTTTGTTGTGGATACATAGCATGGTAAAAAGAGCAGCGTAATGACACTACCTTAAATACAGTAAAGTTAGTGAGTGTTTCTAGTACATAAATTGATATTTACAGGATTACCAGGTGAAATTAGAGAGAAAAAAAAAATGAATGCACAGCCACTTTATCTTAAGGACTGGACTTTTGGGTTAAGACAAGCTTTAAAGGGGTTGTAAAGTCAAAAGGTTTTTATCTTTATGCATTCTATGCATTAAGATTAAAAAGCCTTCTGTGTGCAGCAGCTGCCATCAGCCCCCTTAATACTTACTTACCTGAGCCCCATCTCTATCCAGCGATGTCCACGAGTGTGTCGACCATCTGAGACTCTCCCTCCTGACTGGCTGAGACACAGCAGCTGCACCATTGGCTCCCACTGCTGTTGCTCAAAGTTGGCTAGCCAATCAGGAGAGAGAGGGGTGGGGCCAGGCTCCATGTCTGAATGGATTTGGTACTCTTGGTGATCTTTTGAAGGATCCAGAGTCAGTTGCTTGCAAAGACTGACTTTCACTCTGATCAAAACTTACCAAAGTATTTTGAGCATCATGCAACACCCCTTGGCTTATGCCTAGTTAAGGCCCGTACACACAATACGAAAGTTATTAGGAAGATTTCCCCCGATGAATGATTTTCAGATTGTTAGTATGGTGCTTTCGACAGCCGATTCAGATTTTTTGGACAACAAAAGCTGGATGTGCAGACTATAAATTTTTGTCGGATGTGACCACAACGTCCAATTTAAGTATAATTAGTATGGTTTTCATCCGAAAATAATAGTAAGAACAAGACTACACATGCTCAGAAACCAAAGAATACATACAAAACAATTCAACACATTACGTCACAAGTTAAATTCAGTCATACGAGAATTTTCGTATGGTTAGTAAGCTCTTTTTTTTTTTTTTTTACTTTCAATAGGTTTGTATTGAAGAACTTTATAGTACAGAGTATGTTACATTACATAGCCATGTAATTGTTGTTCCATCTAGAGCTCTACATTAGCAGAGATACAAACAATGAACAATTAGTGTAATAAACCAGAAACAGGTAAGAATATAGTGCTTAACCAGTAGGAGAAAAACAATTTGAAGAAGTACAGTGCATGACGTGGAAGAGGAGCACTAGCTCCAGAGGAAGAGGGGATAGAGGGGGGCAGAGGGGGGGGGGGGTACCAGGAATCTGTTATGTGCGTGAGGGCTCTCACTGTACCTAAGATGTAAAGTAATCATCTTACTGTACATTTTGGGTGGGTGAGCCAGGCGGACCAGTTGTGGAGGAATTTGGTCATAGCAAGGTTCTTCCTAGCTAACATTCTCTCCATCTCACACTGCAGATTTAGGTCTGCAATGGTAGATGTGAGAGAAGGGGGGTCCGTTTTTTTCCAGTTTCTGGTAATATTCAGCTTGGCAGCAAGGAGGAGGTGGATTGCCACAACTCGTGCATTCGAGGGGAGCTGCTCCATGTGCAGATGGAGAAGTGCCAGATCAGGTGAAGGGGGAGTGGGGGTCTGTGTTATTGAGGAAAGTAGGGCAAAGATTTGTTTCCAAAATGAGCTTAGGGATTTACAGAACCAGAAGGTGTGTGCCAAGGTTCCCATTGAGCCACATGCTCTCCAGCAAGTATTGGGAGAATTGGGGAATCTTTTGGAGGGCTTTTAGGGGGTGAGGTACCATCTGTGGGTCGTTTTTTGATAAAGTTCCCAGTGGTTGTCGCAATGTGAGGCCCTGTAGGTGATCTGGAATGTTTTATTCCATTTTTCCAGTGGGGTGGTTAGGTTAAGCTCCGCATCCCATTTGGCTAAGGTAGGTGGTTGCAAGTGAGCAGATTGGTCTACAATAAATTTGTAGAGGTACGAAATACCATGTCTAGGGTGCTGGGCTTGCGACAAATAGAAGTGAAGAGGTTCTGGAATGTGTGCTGATGCGTGGAGGCCAGAGGTTTTCAAATAGTAGGATATTTTTGCGTAGTTATACGCTTCAGAAATTGGTAAGGCAAATTGGCGTTGTAGGTCAGAGAAGGGTTTTAGTATCCCTAGTGCTAGGAGATCTTCCATTGAGGTAGTTCCCATGGAGGTTCAGAGTTTGATGGAGAGGTTGGGAATTGAGATTTCTAGGGTGGATATGGGTATTGGGATCTTTCTCGTGCACTTTTTGGGGTTCTGAAAGGCCTTCAGCTGTTGCCAGGCATTAAGTGAGGCCGATACAGTGGGAGGCATAGAGTGTTTGGGTAGATGATGCCCTGCCGAGAGGAGTAGTAGTGAGTTTGTCAGTTTGTCGGGAGGGGTGCCAGTCCTTTCCATTATGGACCATATTTTAGTGGGGGATGGGTGCCACCAGTAGTAAACTTGCTCACGCACTGTGGCCAGATAATAGTATTTTAAGTGGGGCAGACACACCCCACCCTGGCACTGATGTCTGATTAGAACATGGCTGGCGCAACGGGGAGGCTTATTATCCCAGATGAATTTTGAGATTATGCTCTGTGCAGATTTAAAGAAGGTTTGGGGGATGTGGATTATAACTGTGCGGAATAGGTAAGTTAATTTGGGCAGAATCAACATTTTTAGTGAGGCAATTCTCCCCAATGTGGAGAGGTATTGCGTCCGGAGCTCCCGCAAGAGCAGGGGCAGTTGTTTTAAGAAAGATTTGTAGTTGAGGTCATATAGTTGAGATTGCACGAGTGGTATCTTAATCCCAAGGTAAGGGATAGCTTGGGTGGCCCATGCATAAAGGAGTTTGTTTTTTAAATGGGTAAGTTGTTTTGGAGGAATGTTTAGCGGGAGGACCGTGGATTTGGAGGCATTCAGTTTATAATATGAAACTTCTGTGATGTGTTGGAGGGTTTCGGGGATCGCATGGAGGGACTGGTCTGGATTTGAAACCATGAGAATGGTATCATCAGCAAAGAGGCTGACCTTATGATCCATTCCTTGGTGAGAGATACCTTGGATTCGTGAGTCCTGTCTAATTTTGGTGGCGAAAGGTTCCATAATTAGGGCAAAAATAATGGGAGAGAGAGCACAACCTTGACGGGTGCCATTTGTGATCATATATGGTTTAGAGAGCATTCTATCTGTTAGGACCTTGGCCAAGGTATTGGAGTAGAGGGAGAGGATTGTGTTTTGGAATCTGCCTGTGATTCCAAATTTTTGTAGGGTTCCTTGAAGGAACCCCCAGTGAACCCTATCGAACGCCTTCCCCGCATCCAGGGACAGGAGCAGAGAAGGCGTTTGGGATTTAGTGGTTTGGTGTAATAGGTTAATGACCCTTCTGGTAACATCAGGGGCTTGTCTGTCTGGGATGAAACCGACCTCGTCCAGGTGGATGAGATCCGTGAGCAGGGGTTGCAGTCTGGTGGCTATTATTTTGGCGTATAGTTTTACGTCCATGTTTAGGAGCGATATTGGTCTGTAGTTTGAAGTGGAGGAGGGGTCTTTGTCAGGTTTCAGAATGGACACAATGGTAGAACGTAACATATCAATGGGGAAGGAGGCAGAGGAGGCAGCTACATTGAAAAGGGTAACAAGTCTGGGTATTAGGAGGTTGGCGAGTGTTCGGTAATATTCGTTGCAGTATCCATCCTCGCCTGGAGCTTTGTTATTGGGAAGCGACTGGATCATGTTCTTAACTTCTGAAGGAGAGAAGGGAAGGGCTAGTTGGACTTGTTGGGTCTGAGAGATTATTGGGAGGTCTATTGAGGTTAGACATGTGCAATTCATTTAGTTCCGAATCAAAATTCGGACGAATTTTTAATAATTCGGAATTCGGATTCATCCGAATTTCCGAATTACAATAGTAACGATTTTGAACAAATCCGAAAAAAACCTTTGATTTGAAAAATTTCGCCCGAAATTCGATTCGAGTCGAATTCGAAAACAAATTCGAATTAGTCGAGTCGAAAAATTAGAATTAAAATTTGAAAACAAATCGAAATAAAAATCAAAACTAATTATAAAAAAAGATTTTCTAAAAGAGAATATAAAATATAAAGTAATATAATAAAAAAAATGAATAGTAAAAGATAGAATAGAGAAGAATATAATTATATTAAAATAGAATATAAACAATTAACCATGTTCTGAAATTCGAATTTCGAATAGTATAAATTTGAATGGAATTGAAATAAAATCCAAAACAAAGAAAAACAAAAGAAAAGAATATAATAGAAAATAAGAGAATAGAATAGAAAATAAATAAAATATAAAATAAATAGAAAACACAGTCTTCCGAAATTCTAATTTCCAATAGAATGACTTCAAATTCGAATTTCAATAGAAAAGTTTAGAACAGAAGAGAAAATGAATAATAGACTAGAAAAAAACTAAGGAAATAAAAATAAAGAGAATAAAAAAAACAATAGAAAACAAAAGAATAGAAAAACAATAGAACAGAATGGAATTATATCTATCTATAGTATTTATACATACATTTTTCGAAATTCGAATTTCAAAAACAGCATGAATTCCAATTTCGAATGGAATGAATTTGAATAGAAAGATTATAATAGAAAAGGAAATAAGAGAAAAGAATAGAATAGAAAATAAGAGAATAAGATAGAAAAGAATAGAAAAATAATAGAGCAGAACTTATATATATATATTCAGTCTATTCGAAATTCAAATTCATTGTATTCGAAATTCGAATTTCGGAAAATCTATATATCGATTTTCCGAAATTCGAATTTCCAATAGAATGGCTTCAAATTCGAATTTCAATAGAAAAGTTTAGAATAGAAGAGGAATAATAGACTAGAAAAAAACTAGGGAAATAAAAATAAAGAGAATAAAAAACAATAGAAAACAATAGAATAGAAAAACAATAGAACAGAAAGGAATTATATCTATCTATAGTATTTATACATCAATTTTCCAAAATTTGAATTTCGAAAATAGAAAAATAATAGAACAGAACTAATATATATATATATTCAGTCTATTCGAAATTCGAATTCATTGTATTCGAAATTCGAATTTCGGAAAATTGATATATTCGAATTTCCAATAGAATGGCTTCAAATTCGAATTTCAATAGAACAGTTTAGAATAGAAGAGAAAAAAAAAAAAGACTAGAAAAAACTAGTGAAATAAAAATAGAGAGAATAGAAAAACAATGGAACAGAATGGAATTATATTTATCTATAGTATTTATACATCAATTTTCCGAAATTCAAATTTTAAAAACAGCATGAATTCCAATTTCAAATAGAATGAATTTGAATAGAAAAGATTATAAAAGAATAGAAAATAAGAAAATAAGAACAGAACAGAAAAATAATAGAACACAACTTAAATATATATTCAGTCTATTCGAAATTCAAATTTTGGAAGATTGTTATAATATATATATATATATATATATATATATAGTTTTTTTTTATTTTATTCTTTTTATTTTCATTTCCCTAGTTTTTTTAATTTGTAATATTTATTTTTTCTTCCATTATAAACTTTTCTATTGAAATTTGAAATTCGGGAAATCGATATATATATACAGGGATGGTGGAAACCCCTCATAATGGGCACAGCAGGTGTACAGACCTGGGAACTCAGCACAGGGATGGTGGGAACCGTTCATAATGGGCACAGCGGGTGTACAGACCCGGGAACTCAGCACAGGGATGGTGGGAACCCCTCATAATGGGCACATCGTTTGTACAGACCCAGGAACTCAGAGTCAGCACAGGGATGGTGGAAACCCCTCATAATGGGCACAGCAGGTGTACAGACTCGGGAACTCAGGGTCAGCACAGGGATGGTGGGAACCCCTCATAATGGGCACAGCGGGTGCACAGACCCGGGAACTCAGCATATACATATTATAATATATATGTATATTATAATTCTATTCTGTTGTATTGTTTTTCTATTCTGCTATATCTTATTCGCTTATTTTCCATTGTATTCTTTTCTTTTTTCTATTCTATTATAATCTTTTCTATTCAAATTCATATTCAATCTATTCGAAATTCGAATTTCGGAAAATTGATATATAATAATATGTAATTCCAGTCCATTCTAATCTGTTCTATTGTTTTTCTATTCTTTTCTAATGTATTCTCTTATTTTCTATTTTATTCTCTTATTTTCTATTTTATTCTTTTCTATTATTTTCTAATCTATTATAATCTTTTCTTTTCAAATTCACAGTCAATCTATTCGTAATTCGAATTCATGCTGTATTCGAAATTCGAATTTCGGAAAATTGATATATATTGATTTTCCGAAATTTGAATTTCCAATAGAATGACTTCAAATTCGACTTTCAATAGAAAAGTTTAGAATAGAAGAGAAAAGAAATAATAGACTAGAAAAAAACTAGGGAAATACAAATAAAGAGAATAAAAAACAATAGAAAACAATAGAATAGAAAAACAATAGAACAGAATGGATCAAAAAAAGATCAGATAATAAAGAAAAGAGAAGATAAGATTTGAAAAGATAACTTTCAGCTTAAACTTCAGTAAGATAACCTTTAAGTTTAAAGCCTTTTAGTTATATATAGTTAAAAGGCTTTAAGCTTAAAGCTTATGTCGTACTTAAGCTTAATGCTTATCTAACTGACACTTAAACTTTTCTTTTCTAATATTATCTAATCTTTTATTATCTTTTCTTATTTTATCTTTTATTCTCTTATTTTATCTTTTATTCTCTTATGTAATCTTTTCTTATCTTTTTGTTATCTTGTCTAATCTTACCTGACCTTAATGTATAATAATATATAGTTAA
>BLSH010172764.1:97610-115413 GCA_018402905.1 Glandirana rugosa
AAATTGATATATATCGATTTTCCGAAATTCGAATTTCCAATAGAATGACTTCAAATTCGACTTTCAATAGAAAAGAATAGAAGAGAAAAGAAATAATAGACTATAAAAAACTAGGGATATACAAATAAAGAGAATAAAAAACAATAGAAAACAATAGAATAGAAAAACAATAGAACAGAATGGAATTATATCTATCTATGATATTTATACATCAATTTTTCGAAATTCGACTTTCGAAAACAGCATGAATTCCAATTTCGAATAGAAGGAATTTGAATAGAAAAGATTATAATAGAAAAGGAAATAAGAGAAAAGAACAGAATAGAAAATAAGAGAATAAGCTAGAAAAGAATAGAAATATAATAGAACATAACTTTTATATATATATAGTGTCAGTCTATTCGAAATTCGAATTCATTGTATTCAAAATTCGAATTTCGGAAAATTGATAGATAATATGTAATTCCATTCTGTTCTATTGTTTTTCTATTTTTTCTATTTTATTCTCTTATTTTCTATTTTATTATTTTCTAATGTATTATAATCTTTTCTATTCAAATTCACATTCAATCTATTCAAAATTCGAATTCATGCTGTTGATATATATCGATTTTCCGAAATTCGAATTTCCAATAGAATGGCTTCAAAAAACAATAGAACAGAATGGAATTATATCTATCTATAGTATTTATACATCAATTTTCCGAAATTCGAATTTTGAAAACAGCATGAATTCCGATTTCGAATTGAATGAATATGAGTTCAAATAGAAAAGCTTATAATACAATAGAAAATAAGAGAATAGGATAGAAAAGAATAGAAAAATAATAGAACAGAATAGATTAACATAGAATAATATATACTATCTTCCGAAATTTGAATTTTCGAATACAATGAATTCGAATTTCGAATAGACTGAATATATATATTTAAGTTCTGTTCTATTATTTTTCTATTCTTTTCTATCCTATTCTCTTATTTTCTAATCTATTGTTTTCTCTTATTTTCTATTCTATTATAAGCTTTTGTATTCAAATTCATTCTATTCGAAATTGGAATTCATGAAGTTTTCGAATTTCAAATTTCGGAAAATTGATGTATAAATATTATAGATAGATATAATTCCATTCTGTGCTATTGTTTTTCTATTCTATTTTTTTCTATTATTTTGTATTGTTTTATATTCTCTTTATTTTTATTCCCCTAGTTTTTTCTAGTCTAATTCTTTTCTCTTCTATTCTAAACTTTTCTATTGAAATTCGAATTTGAAGTCATTCTATTGGAAATTCGAATTTCAGATAATCGATATATATCAATTTTCCGAAATTCGAATTTCGAATACAGCATGAATTTGAATTACGAATAGATTGACTGTGAATTTGAATAGAAAATATTATAATAGATTAGAAAATAATAGAAAAGAATAAAATAGAAAATAAGAGAATACATTAGAAAAGAATAGAAAAACAATAGAACAGATTAGACTGGATTGGAATTACATATTATTATCTATCAATTTTCCGAAATTCGAATTTCGAATACAGCATGATTTCGAATTTCGAATAGATTGAATATGAATTTGAATAGAAAAGATTATAATAGAATAGAAAAAAGAAAAGAATAAAATGGAAAATAAGTGAATAAGATATAGCAGAATAGAATTATATATACATATATATTGTAATATGTATATGCTGAGTTCCCGGGTCTGTACACCTGCTGTGCCCATTATGAGTGGTTCCCACCATCCCTGTGCTGAGTTCCCGGATCTGTACACCCACTGTGCCCATTATGAGGGGTTCCCACCATCCCTGTGCTGAGTTCCTTGGTCTGTACACCCGCTGTGCCCATTATGAGGGGTTCCCACCATCCCTGTGCTGAGTTTTTGGGTCTGTACACCTGCTCTGCCTATTATGAGGGGTTCCCACCATCCCTGTGCTGACTCTGAGTTCCTGGGTCTGTGCACCCGCTGTGCCCATTATGAGGGGTTCCCACCATCCCTGTGCTGACTCTGAGTTCCTGGGTCTGTGCACCCGCTGTGCTCACTATGAGGGGTTCCCACCATTCCTGTGCTGACTCTGAGTTCCTGGGTCTGTACACCAGCTGCGCCCATTATGAGTGGTTCCCACCATCCCTGTGCTGAGTTCCCGGGTCTGTATGCCTGCTGTGCCCATTATGAGGGGTTCCCACCATCCCTGTGCTGAGTTCCTGGGTCTGTACACCCGCTGTGCCCATTATGAGGGGTTCCCACCATCCCTGTGCTGAGTTCCTGGGTCTGTACACCTGCTCTGCCTATTATGAGGGGTTCCCACCATCCCTGTGCTAAGTTCCTTGGTCTGTACACCCGCTGTGCCCATTATGAGGGGTTCCCACCATCCCTGTGCTGAGTTCCCTGGTCTGTGCACCCACTGTGACCCTTATGAGGGGTTCCCACCATCCCTGTGCTGACTCTGAGTTCCTGGGTCTGTACACCCGCTGTGCACATTGTGGGGGGTTTCCACCATCCCTGTATATATATATCAATTTCCTGAAATTCGAATTTCAATAAAAAAGTTTAGAATGGAAGAGAAAATAAATATTACAATTTAAAAAAGCAAGGGACATGAAAACAAAGAGAATAAAATAATAAAAACTATATATACATTATAACAATCTTCTGAAATTCGAATTTTGAATACAATGAATTTGAATTTCCAATAGACTGAATATATATATTTAAGTTGTGTTCTATTATTTTTCTATTCTTTTCTATCTTATTTTCTTATTTTCTATTCTATTCTTTTCTCTTATTTTCTAATCTATTATAATCTTTTCTATTCAAATTCATATTCATTCTATTTGAAATTGGAATTCATGCGGTTTTTAAAATTCGAATTTCGGAAAATTGATGTATAAATATTATAGATAAATATAATTCCATTCTGTTCTACTGTTTTTCTATGCTATTGTTTTCTATTGTATTCTATTGTTTTTTATTCTCATTATTTTTATTTCACTAGTTTTTTTCTAGTCTATTTTTTCTTTTCTCTTCTATTCTAAACTTTTCTATTGAAATTCGAATTTGAAGTCATTCTATTGGAAATTCGTATTTCGGAAAATCGATATATATCAATTTTCCCACATTCGAATTTCGAATACAGCATTAATTCGAATTTCGAATAGATTGAATGTGAATAGAAAATATTATAATAGATTAGAAAACTATAGAAAATAATAAAATAGAAAATAAGAGAATAAAATAGAAAAGAATAGAATAACAATAGAACAGAGTTACATATTATCTATCAATTTTCCGAAATTCGAATTTCAAATACAATGATTTCGAATTTCAAATAGACTGAATATATAAATATTTAAGTTCTGTATATTATTTTTCCATGCTTTTCTATCTTATTCTCTTATTTTCTATTCTATTCTTTTCTCTTATTTCCTTTTCTATTATAATCTTTTCTATTCAAATTCATTCTATTCGAAATTGGAATTTATGCCGTTTTCGAATTTCGAAAAATTGATGTATAAATACTATAGATAAATATAATTCCATTCTGTTCTATTGTTTTTCTATTCTATTGTTTTGTATTCTTTTTTATTCTTTTTATTTTTATTTCCCTAGTTTTTTTCTAGTCTATTATTAATTTTCTCTTCTGTTCTAAACTTTTCTATTGAAATTTGAATTTGAAGTCATTCTATTGGAAATTCTAATTTCGGAAAATCGATATATATCATTTTTCTGAAATTCGAATACAGCATGAATTCGAATTGGAATAGAAAAGATTATAATAGATTAGAAAATAATAGAAATGAAATAGAAAATAAGAAAATAAAATAGAATGAATTCGAATTGGAATAGAAAAGATTATAATAGATTAGAAAATAATAGAAATGAAATAGAAAATAAGAAAATAAAATATAAAAGAATAGAAAATAACAGAACAGAATGGAATTAGATATTATCTATCAATTTTCCGAAATTCGAATTTCGAATACAGAATGAATTCAAGTTTAGAAAAAATTGAATATGAATTTGAATAGAAAAGATTATAATAGAATAGAAAATAATAGAAAAGAATAGAATAGAAAATAAGTGAATAAGATATAACAGAATAGAAAAACAATACAACAGAATATAATTATATATACATATATATTATAATATGTATATGCTGAGTTCCCGGGTCTGTACACCTGCTGTGCCCATTATGAGGGGTTCCCACCATCCCTGTGCAGAGTTCCTGGGTCTGTACACCCGCTGTGCCAGTGTACCCATTATAAGGGGTTCCCACCATCCCTGTGCGGAGTTCCCAGGTCTGTACACCCGCTGTGCCCATTATGAGAGGTTCCCACCATCACTGTGTTGAGTTCCCAGGTCTGTACACCTGCTGTGCCCATTATGAGGGGTTCCCACCATCCCTGTATATATATATTGAATTTCCGAAATGCCTGCAAATTCGAATTTCAATAGAAAAGTTTAGAATGGAAGACAAAATAAATATTACAATATAAAATACTAGGGAGATGAAAATAAAGAGAATTAAATAAAAAAAGAATATATATATATATATATATATATATATATATATATATATATATATATATATATATATATATATTTTTTTTTTTAACAATCTTCCGAAATTCCAATTTCGTATACAATTAATTTGAATTTCGAATAGACTGAATCTGAATTCGAATAGATTATATTAACATTACATTATTTCGAATACAATATAAATTCCAATTTTGAATAGACTGGATTTAAATTTGAATAGAAACGTTTATAATAGAATAGAAAATAATAGAATAAGATAGATAATAATAGAACAGAATAGATTAACATAGAACAATCTATGCTATCTTCCCAATTTCGAATAGACTGAATCTGAATTCTAATAGAAAAGATAATAGAATATAAAATAAGAGAATTAAATAGGAAAGAATAGAGTAGAAAAACAATAGAACAGAAGGTTAAAATAGGATACATAAACATCTTCCAAAATTCGAATTTTAAATAGAATAAATTTGAATTTGAATAGAAGAAGATTAGAATTGAAAATAATAGAATAGAACATAACAGAACGCAGTAGAATGGAAAAGAATAGATTAGAAAAACAATATAGAAGAATATAATAAGATATAAAGAATATAATATATAACAATCTTCCGAAATTCGAATTGTGAATGTTTTCGAATCCGGTAGAAATTTTTCGAATGCGGTAGAATTTTTTTTGAATGCGGTAGAATTTTTTCGAATGCGGTCAATTTTTTTTGAATGCGGTCGATTTTTTTCAAATGCGGCCGATTTTTTATCGAATTCGGTCGAATTTTTTCTAATTCAAATACGAAACGAAACTAATCCCGAAAACGAATGTAATGAATGCAACTAATTTAACTAAACTAATTTAGTTAAATAACGAATCGAAACTAAACTAAACAAATTTTTTCATTCTGCACATGTCTAATTGAGGTTAGGAAGTCCTGAATTTGAGACTTCGTAGGCTGAGGGGTGAGTGGGTCTTCCTTCAAGTTGTAAAGGGAGTGGTAATAATCGATGAAAGCGTCCGCTATGTGTTATGGATTGGTCCGGGGTTTTTTGGTGGTGGGGTGGTGGATCAGAGAGATTTTAGATTTGGCGGTCTGAGTTTTAAGTTGTCTGGCTAGCAGGTCGCTGGCTTTGTTGCTTAAGGCATAAAAGTTGGCCTTCCTTTTTCGGAGAGAGATTTCATAGTTGTATAAGAGAAGTGCTCTAAGTTTTTGTCTCCAAATGGAGAGTTCGTTTGTTACATGCTGTGAAGTAGAAAGTTTGTTTGCTGTTTCTAGGAGGTCAATTTTGGTTAGTGCCTCATCAATACGCCGTGTCCTCTGCCTCTTAGCATGACTATGAAGCTTAATAAGTACTCCTCTCATGTTAGCTTTATAGGTTGCCCATAGTGTAAAAGAGTTTATGTCAGGGTGATCATTACGGTCAAAAAAATTTCAGATGCTCTTCTGTAAGGGTCTTCAGATTGTCGGGGTCTGCCAAAAGAGAGGGGTTGAGTCTCCATAGGTTTGTTTACCTGTTTGAGCAAGGTCCAACTGATAGGGATATAGGGGCATGGTCTGACCATGAGATTTGCCCAATTGTAGAATCTGTGTTTTCTTGGAGAGAGAGTTTGTCCACCAGGAAGAAGTCAATTCGGGAGTAGGAAAGTTGTGAGGAGGAGAAGTATGAAAAGTCTTTCTCTGTACTATGCTGGCATCTCCACACATCATAGAGTCCTAGTTTTGAGAGTACTGGGTTGAGAGCTGGTCTATGGTGACGTGAGGTGGTTTGAGTGTCCATGACCGGGTCCCCAACAAGGTTGAAGTCTCCACCCATGATTAGACGAGTGTTGTTGGAATGGGGTACTTTTTTGTATAGTCTCTTGCAGAATCGGAGCTGTTGTTTGTTCGGCCCATATGCATTCACCAATGTGTAGGGAGTGTTGTTTAGCGAGCAGGAAATTATGAGAAATCGTCCGAATGGGTCTATCGTAGTGTTGTGCACAGTGACTGGTAATGTGTCCTTGAAGGCTATTAGGACTCTGTTTCTCTTTTTCTCATTGGAAGCCAAAAATATCTGTGTGTAGTTCTTCAGAGAGAACTTAGGGGTGTTGTGACTGGAGAAGTGGGTCTCCTGGACCATGAGGATGTCTGCTTGCATCTTGTTCGCTTCTCTGAGGAGGGAGGATGGTTTCTGGGGTGAATTCAATCCCCCAGCATTGAGGGAAACAATTTTGAAAGGCATGTTCCTGAGAGTACAATGAGCCTTAGGAGCGCAGCTGATGATCGATCCAGGTGAGGGATGAGAAAGAGGGAGATCCTAGTACCGGATAGAGGGGAACGTAAAAGTGGGAGCCCGGGACAGAAAGGATGTCACAGGCTCAATGGGCAGCAAACTGAGCAGCTCTATCTGTTAACCTCCCTGGTGGTATTCCCGAGTGTGGCTCGGGGTGGATTTTCAGTACCAAGAACGGTAACCCCGAGCCACACTTGGGATTGCATCGCTGGATCCAGGCAATGTTACTTACCTTGTCCCCTGGATCCAGCGATGTCCCCCGCAGTGTCTGCGGGCTGTGTCCGCCACCAGATGACTCCTGTGTGCCGGGCTCCGTTCCCTGCAAGCGTCGCGTCGCACGGGGACGGAGACCGGCGGGAAATTCAAAAAGTGAAACACACACAGCACATACAGTACACTGTAATCTTATAGATTACATTACTGTATGAAGTCATTTCACATCCCCTTTGTCCCTAGTGGTTTGCCCAGAGCCCTGCATGCACTTTTATATAATAAATGTCATTCTTTCTGCCTGGAAACATGAGAATATCCATAGCAACCAAAAAGTGTCCCTTTGCGTCAAAAGTGGTTTTTGATCAGCTAGAAAACAGCGATAGTAAATAAGAATCATTTGCAGAATTGAGTGATACTGATTTTTGGGGAAATTTATCATCAGAAACTGAAAGTGACGACAGCGACAATTCTGCAAATGAGCACATTTCTGCATTTTTGGTTTGATTACATTATTGAATACATTTTATTACTATTATATTATTATTTTTGATAATTATTTTTAGTTATTTATTATATTATAATTTATGATTTCATTTTTCAAACTTTTTCATACCCGGGATGTCTACTAGACTCTTGTTTGGACAGATTTAAGTGAGTTATTCCTAAGAATTACAGGCCTACAATATAAAACGCCAAATTTTTATGCAAAATAATTGTACCGCTTTCAGCACCAAAAATCTGAAATAATCATACCGCCAGTGAGGTTAAGTGGGGGGGTAACAGGGCCTACCTAAACCAAAAAGACAAGGTAGGACCTAGGTAACAGTTCAGGCAGGCAGGCATAGCCGAATGGAGCCATGGGCTGTCAGCATTGTTGCCTAAGGGGACAACCGGACCTTTTTTTGTGGGATTACTTGGGTTGTTGCGACTCCAAGGGCTTTGGTGATCGTCGCAAGTTGGCGAGGATTATCCATTGTTGCCTTTTAAAGGTTTGCATACAGATTGATGGCATTGAAGGGGTCGGGTAGCCTGTTGGCGTGCCTTTCTGCCTACATTATGCGCTCCTTGGTATTGAAAAAATGAATGCGGGCGAGTACATCCCTGGGTATGGAGGGAGCTAGATATGGGAGCTTCGGCAGTCTGTGCGCCCTATCATTTTCTAGCTCTCTATTGGTCAGATAAGGAATAAGGGTGCACATTAGGGTTTGCAAGAATTTTTTTAAATCCGCCTGCCGGACTGATTCAGGAACATTCCGGAACGTAATATTGTTCCTTCTGGAACGATCTTATAATTATGACAATTTTAGGTGAATTAATTGTAGGTCTTCTTCATGTGCAGTCAGTGCATCCACAGTGTCATTATGTGCTACTTGTATATCACCCAGCCTGGCTTCAATCATGTGTATGCGCTTGTCCTGGTGCTGAACTGTGTCAGCAAAGGAAGAGACTGCTGAAGAGGGGTCTGTAAATAGGGAATGCCATAGTGACTGGAGCATAGCTTTCATGGTTTGTTCAGACACAGGCTGATCAGAGGCTGGGAATTCATCTAAGGCAGAGAGGAGCTGTGAGGGAGGGGGGGTGAGAGTGCAGAGCTGGGCTGTCTCAGACTCTGCTGTCCTCAATCTAGGCTTTGCTGGGCTAGATGTGGAAGGAGATGGAGGGGGAGAGGACTCACCCGTGATGTTAGGAGGGATGGATGTCCCAGATCCGAGACTGATGTCCCTGCTGGGTAGTGTGTGGAGCCGCACTGTGTCTCCTGTGAGGCCGCCGGTGCCATCTTGACTGTCTGTGAGGGCCGGAGGGGGAAAGAATTCTGTCAGCTTTTTGGGCGGTTTGTACTCCTTCCTCTGCTTTGGCATCACTGCTGGTCGCTGCTGGAGTGACAAGGATTCGTTTGATGCTGGTTTCGGTCCAGTGGTCAGCTGCTGAAAGGTAGATATAGCTGACTGTTCCCAGGAGCTGTAGTCTTAAGCAGCCATTCACAGTGCCGTCAGGCCACGTCCCCCCGGTTAGTAAGCTCTTCACGTTCAACATTAGAATAGCATCCAACAAAAAAACAGACGAACGGTCATCCGAAAATCTGATCATGTTTATGAGGCTTTAGTCAGGGGTTTATCCTACAGCAAGATAATGGGGTTGATTTACTAAAGCTTGAAAGTGCAAAATTTGGTACAGCTCCACACATAAACCAATCAGCTTCAAGGATTTAGGCTGGGTTCACACTAGATTGATTCTCGGACCTACATGAGGAGCACAAGTTGCATTACGTCACAAAAACAATGATTCCCTATGAGAGCCGTCTTAACTGCTCCGATTTGTGTTTTTCAAAGTTGGACCGACTTTGAAAAAGGTTCCTGTACTACTTTTGTCCGACTTTGATCCTACTTCAGCCCATTGTCTTCACTGATCCGACTTTGGCATGCGACTTGTGCTCTGGGGATCATGAAGGGGAACTCCACGCCAAATTAAAAAAAAAAACTGGCATGGGGTCCCCCTCCAGGAGCATACCAGGCCCTTTGGTCTGGTATGGATTTTAAGGGGAACCCCCACGTCGAAAAAACGGCGTGGGGTCCCCCCACAATCCATACCAGACCCTTATCCGAGCATGCAGCCCGGCAGGCCAGGAAAGGGGGTGGGGACGAGCGAGCGCCCCCCCTGGACCATACCAGGCCGCGTGCCCTCAACATGGGGAGTATGGGTGCTTTGGGGCAGGGGGGCTCTGCGCCCCCCACCCAAAAGCACCTTGTCCCCATGTTGATGTGCCTCTTCCCGACAACCCTGGCCGGTGGTTGTCGGGGTCTGCGGGCGAGGACTTATCGGAATCTGGAAGCCCCCTTTAACAAGAGGCCCCCAAATGCCAGCCCCCCCACCCTATGTAAATGAGTATGGGGTACATCGTACCCCTACCCATTTACCTGGAAAGAAATATGTACACAAAAAACCACACAGCTTTTTAAAATATTTTATCAAATCTGCTCCGGCGGTCTTCTCCCCTCTCTGGCTCTTCTTTCTTCGGCTCTTTTGCGGGGTCTTTCATCTTCTGAGGGGTCTTCTTTCTTCTCCTTCTCTGTGGCGTCTTCTGCTCTTTTGCCGGTCTTCTCTGCTGTCCCCTTCCCTCTGTTATTCCTCTCTTCTTCTTCTTCTTCTTCCCATGTTAACACAACGGGATCTCCTTTACGAATGCCCTCTCCGCTGTGTGCTGTGCCTTATATTGGTATGGGGCGTGGCCACCAGATGACATCACCTTTAGGCCCCGCCCCATATGAGGTCACAGCCTGGGGGCGGGGCCTGGTATGCTTCTGGAGGGGAACCCCATGCCAGTTTTTTTTTTAAATTTGGCGTGGAGTTCCCCTTCATGATCCCCAGAGCACAAGGTGCCTGGCATTGTCGGGATCAAAGTCGGATCCCTGTTCACAGACAAACGGTCCGACTTTGACCCTATGTAGGACCGTAAATCGCACAGCAAAGTAGGATCAAAGTCGGACCGATTTTTTGTCGGATAGTATGAACCCAGCCTTATTTTCAAAGCTTGATTGAACAAGCTGAGGTTAGAAGCTGATTGGCTAGCATGCACAGCTGCACCGGTTTTTGCACTCTCCAGCTTTAGTAAATCAACCCCAATGACTCAACACATACCTCTAGGTTAAGTCAGAACTACCTTAGAAAAAAGAACAAGGCTGCAGGTATCAAATTATGGACTGGCCTGCAGTCCCCAGACTTAACCCTCATCAAGCTACTATGTGATAAATTTCAATAAAAGCTGAAAAAGTGTTTTTTTTTTTAAACTTTACCAGTTTAACTTTAAATAACTTTTAGTATATAAATATAAATATTTTTTAAAAGCTTATGATGGCTATGATTCCCTGTCAGAGTTTTTGAATGTATTCCTGCCCACAGTAGACTAAAATAAATAATACAACAGGAAGTGTGGATCCTATTATATTGGCAGGACACATCACTGGAACTCAATTACAGAAATATATCTAGCAGATTCCCTGAGATGTATGTGAAACATAAGGAATATCTGTTATATTTTGACTACAATCAGTCATTGACGCTAACAAATCTTCTTAAATGCAACCTATGCCATATTTATTGTTAATCTGTCTAACATCATCTAGTTTTTATTTAAAATAGTATAAAATATTACTGATATCGCTTAAAATGAGCACAAATACAGACATAAGCACCACGTGCCTTTGAAAAAACAATTCCACCAGAAATATAAAAGTAGATTTTTAGAAATTTAAAATATGCATTACTCACATTTGTTATGCACAGCAGTGCTAGCAGGAATGTAATAGATGCAACTGCAAAGGTAAACGCTTTGCGATGTTTCTTTACAATACTAAAATCATCAGCCATCCCAGTGATAACTGCCTCCATACCACCCATCTGTAAAAAAAAAAAAAAAAAAACAGTCATATGTGCCTGTATAAGACATTGGTCTTTGTACACTTGTGTACTATTATCTATATATGACCGTTATATTTTAAAAAAATTACCATAAACTTTATACTTATATTGCTATAAAATAATTGTTAAACTATACTCCCAAAAAAAAAAAAAACACAAAAGGTAAAGTATATATAGGTGAGGAACACAAATTACTGAAGTCATTTTGCTTTAAATTAGGCTGAAAAATGTCATTATGCAACCAGTTACTGAAAAAACTTTTAAAACCAGAAGTATTTGTGTAGGGAGTAAAACTCATAACTAATATGGGTGCTTGGATATTATACAGGCAGATTTAGTATTTTTCCTTGTGTAAGATAAGATAATAGATACAATTTAAAAAATAAAATAATACAAACATCACATTCAACCTAAATTTCATGGGACATACATATATATAAACGTACTATGCCACTATTAAAAGGGATACTCACAGCACTGTCAATGCCAAGGGTAAGCAACATAATAAAAAATACTACAGCCCAAAATGTAGATCCTCGAAGGGTAGATATTGCTTCTGGATATATAATGAAAACAAGCCCTGGTCCTGTTAAACAAAAAGCATAACTTTAATCCTTTTAAAAAAAATAAGCAAATACATCAAAAAGTAATCCATAGCAGTTTATTTCTAAAGTCTGAGAAAATTGAGTACTGTCCATGATACTTTTTTTTATTTGCACTAACATACAATTTTTCAGGACAAGCTTTGGGGTCCCCCTGCTTCAAGGTCCAAGCAGTACTCCACGGACAGTACTCAATTTTCTCTGGCACAATTGCACTAATACGGCTACAATCAGCTCAAGCATTTCTAAGGTCTGATATTTCTGTCAAAGAGAATTATTCAAGTACCTAAAAGTGGAGAAAGGAAAATCAACTTATAATTGGAACTGTTGCACATTGTAACCAAATAGAATTGCTGATATATTTTTTTATTTTTAACACAAGGAAAAACACTGAATGGATGTTAATAGCAACAATTACATTTTTGTTTTAGTCCCCATTCTCACCTGAGTGTATTGACAACTGGCGTTTTTTGGGCGTTTTTTTAAGCTTCTTTTGCAACTTTTTACAAGCTTTTTTAAAGTGTTTTAGAAGTGAATTACAAACGTTTTACAGCTTCATTTTTTTTAGCCAATTGAAAGCACTAGGGGGAGGAGAGGGAGAGGAAAATTAGGGGTGGACAGCTGTGTTTTAAGAGTGTTTTTTTGCTCAAGCCAGGCATTTCTATTGAAGTGTAGCACCCTCTAGGCTGCTAGAGTGATCTGTATAGATTTTTGGTAGAGTAGGTAAATTTAAGCAGGCCTAGCTAGTAGCTAGGCCTGTTTGTTTTCATCTGGGCTGGGAGAGGCTCAGGGTAGGGCTAACTCACAGATAGAATCACCAGCACATCCCACTTCCATCACTAGCACCTTCCACCAGAATGTTCTGGTGTTTTCTGGAAAGGAAGGAGGGGATGAGAGGTGGAACTGTCTGGGGTGTTCTGAGGAGCCCTGATCAATCCCCAATCTGGATTGACAGAGGGCAGGCCTCCTTAAATACCTAGGGTCAGCCTAGCTGGGGAGGAGTTGTTCAGGGGGAAGAGCTGGAGATGGAGTGCTAGGCTGTCAGTGGCCTTTGAGGGAGCTCCCCAGTCTGGGGGGTGTGACCTTGAGTCTGGGCTCAGGTCCGGACGCGACCCTCTGAGAACACATGGAGGTGTCCTGGACTGCAGGCACAGGAGCAAGGAGAGAACAGCAGGAGAGAGCACTGCCAGGCAAATCTCCAGGGAGGAACTACAGGTCACAGCCAGGAGGGCTGGCGAGTGATGCAGTCAGGAGGACTGGGGAGGCACGCCTGAGAGAACTGGGAGAGAGCAGTCTGGGATGTGTGCAGAATCAGAAGAGAGGACTAGGGAGGCACGCCTGGAAGGACTGGAAAAGCACAGTCTAGGATGGGTGCAGAACCAGAAGTTGGACTGTAGAGGAATGGGCAATGGAGAAAGGCAGCTGCAGCCATTAGGGCTGGCATGGCCTGAAGAGGTGGTGCTGGTATCCACATAGATGGCTAGCAGTGGGACTATCTACATTTTTTTGCTACACTAAAGGGGCTCGCAGACCCTGCCTTTAAAAGGCATTCATCTTAGGCCTGATGGAGTCACAGCCAGGTCCTACAAATCAGTGCTGGCTGGTCTGAAAAGTCCAAGCAAGTTATGTGCTGGTGGTGTTGAGAAGTAATAGTCTGCAGCAAGCGATGTGCTAGAGGAGTGAGGAGTGATCGTCTTCAAACAAGATAAGTGCTGGAGAGAAGAGTAGAGGTATATATACTGGAGTGTATATAGGTTGAGTCCTGTGTAACTTACGTTTCATTCAAGTGGGCATCCCATACTCCCTTACCCTATCCAAGTTTAATACCCCTCAATAAAAATACAAAAACAAGTGCAAGGACTGTTTCATGTCTATGGATGAGTGAAATTTTGTGCCTGGTTGGGCAGGGTTAAAGACGGACCACAATGCTCAGCAGCCCCTATGGGGTATCACTAAATTTGGGGGCCTGTCCGGGACCGTCTGTTCACATGTAACCTGTCAGCCATTGCCCCTAGCAACCAAAGTTGATTGAGCTGAGGAACTGCACTTTGTTCCACCACCAATTGAGGAATTGAACTTTAGGGAAGGACTTATGTACTCTGTCTGCATTCAGTACTACAGTATCAAGTGTCGTTGCCCATAGCAACCCGTGGGAACTGCCTTCAAGTTCAAAGTATTGTTGCCTACGTACCCAGTTGCCCCAACTGCGGCTGGGATGGACACTTGTGCTAATATCTGCAATTTAGTGACTACTTTACCATGTGCTGTCGCCCGTGGACCCACGGCGAGCGACCACACCCATAGATTACAAATATGTCCAGCAACCTGCTAATACTGGACATTTTGAGATGGATTACAAATATGTCCATCAACCTGCTAATGCTGGATATCCTGAACTTTTTTCTTTCCAAAACATTTTATTGAGAAAGTACAGAAGGAATTATACAAGTAGAGTTTAATGTACATGGGCTCAACGGCCGTGAAATACACTGAATAATAACAACCACAACTTTAGTAAGGTGTCCATATTGGTTAGGTCGGAAGTACAGTATTGAGCTGCATTTTGTAGATCATATTGGACCTTCTGACAATTGGTGTATGAAGGGTAAAGGTTGCGTCTCATGTATGGGGTAATGTGTCCACTGTAAAGTGTCTAGGTTCGTCGAGGTGGCAGTTGCTCTGTGGATGGGGCAATATGTTAGCCACCTGCCGTCAAAAATGCTTGTAGGCTGGAGGGATATGTTGATACCTATAGGCCGGGGGTGGCCGGTGTCATATGGCCTATGTTATGAGTTGACGGGGCTGTGGGTGGGTTCTGGGCCGACAGCTAGGCTGGCAGCCCTGGTATTGTGGCCGTTGATTGTGCATTATTATTTGTAAGTGGGGGGAGGTAAGGGAGGGTAGGTATTTATCAGGGGAGGGGGGGAGTGTAAGGGGGGGTGTAAGAGGGAAGTAGGGGCGACGTTAAATAAACCTTCCTTAAGTGTGGAAGATGATGAGGTTAAGTGGGTGGACAGAGTGGGGTGGATCAGTTTAGGGGGGGCATGAGCCTCCTAACTAGCCCCGGATTCCGATCCTCCTGACCTCTATCCATCCTAAGGGTCAATGATCGGCCAGAAGTGATGGGGTTTGTTGTCTGTGTATGCTAAGGGAGGTCTCTAGTTGGTGTTTGTGTTGAGGGTTTGTGTGTATTCAGGGGTAGTCTTGAAGTGGAACCAGCAGGTCCATAGAGTGTTATGTTTGGATATGTTGTCTTGGGAGATGGCTATGAGCTCCTCCATTTTCACGTTTCTATTCATTCTTAGAAACCAGTCTCTGATCGTGGGTGCGATGGGTTTGCCTTAGAGAACAGGGATGCATCATTTGGCTGCATTTAGCATGTGTATCCCTAGGGATCTGAAATATGTGCGTCTGGTCAATGTGGAGTGATGCAGTAGGAGTTGTGCGGGTGAACAGTCTATGGGCAGGGTGGATACTTTTGAGGTTATTTCATGGACCTTTTTCCAGTAAGTTTGGAGAACAGGGCAAGACCACAAAATGTGGATGGGTGAGCCAGGTTCAAAATTGCATCAACAGCACAGATTGGATGTGCCTGGTTTAAATTTGTGGAAGATATATGGGACTCTATACCAGCGATTGAGGATCTTGTATATGTTTTCTTGGATTGAAACGTTTATTGTTCTCAAATAACTGCTCCCATTGCTTCCCCGATAGATCTAGGGAAAGTTCTTTTTCCCAGTATTGACACGCTTTGTGTTTTGTAGGTTGGTTCACCATGAGTAGGGCATATATGTTGGATACTAAGTGTCTTTGTGGGTAGTTTCCAAGCACAGGGTTTCCAGAGGTGTGAGCTGCCCAGTCATTGTGCTTTAAGTTTCGGGTCTGTGAGAAAGTGTTGTAATTGGAGGTATGTCCATAATGATATTTGTTGATCTTTCATTTGTGAGGCCATATTTCTCCGCTGTTGAAAGGTGCTATTTTGGAAGAAGTGTTTGGCCAATATGTGTTCATGTGGCCACGATTCACTTAGAAAGCTCGTGAACATCCCGGGAGGAAATTCCGGATTGAAGCGAATCAGAGTCATACGGCTAAGTATGGATGACAGGCGATGTTTGTTATTTGTTGCATAGAAGCAACGTAACGTAGGGCCTATGAGTGAATGGTCCATGATGTGTGTTGGAATATGTTTGTGATCTAGCCAGGGTGCTGTGGCAAGAAGGGTGTCGAATAGAGATTTTTGCAGGGTTACCCATTGTTTGGGGAGAGTGTGAACATTTCAGTCTACTATTGTAATCAAGAGGCAAGCTTCGTGTTTTTTCTGTAGGTCTAGGAGGCTGATACCTCCTTTAGATTTCGAAAGTGTCAGATTTCAGACGGGGGCGCTATTGTGCAGGAGGTTTTGTATTGGGAGAAGAATGTGGGGGTAGTTGTATGGGTATGCCTGTATGGGGTACAGGAGTCTTGGGAGAACATTCATTTTCACTATGGCGACTCTCCCAAACCAGGAGAAGGTGGGGAGATTCCATGTTTGTAGGCCTTGCTTTATGTTTGTTAGGATTTGCCCAAAATTTAAAGAGTATAGATCATCAAGGTCATTTGGGAGCTGAATTCCAAGGTAAGTTATTGCCTTGGTTTTCCTTATAAAAGGGAAGTGGTTTTAGCAGTGGGTCACTAGTTCTTTTGTTAGGGAGACATTTAGTGCATATGATTTGTCTAAATAAATTTTTAGGTGTGGTATGGTTCAGAGAGAAATAACAGTACAGTATGTCATCTGCAAATGCGGCAATTTTGTATTCATGTCCAGATATTGTGAGGCTTTTGATGTGCGGATTGTCTCGGAGGCGGTTAAAGAATGGTTCCAGGGTAAGGACATAGAGAAGTGGGGATAGGAGACAGCCCTGGTGAGTTCCATTTCTGACTGGGAAGGCATCCGACAGTTGGCCATTGACTTTCACTTGTGCCGTTGGGTTTGTGTTAAGACTAGAGTTGAGCGAACACCTGGATGTTCGGGTTCGGCGAGTCCGGCCGAACTTCGTGAAAAAGTTCGGGTTCGGTATCGAACTTGACCCTGGAGCCCGAACCCCATTGAAGTCAATGGGGACCCAAACTTTTCGGCACAAAAATGGCTGTAAAAAAAGTCCTGGCAAGTGCTAGAGGGCTGCAAAAGGAAGTAAAATGGGGGTAAGAGTAGGACAAGTGCCCTACAAAAATATGGGGATAGGGAAAATAGCTTAAAATCAAATAAAAAAAATAAAAATGGGAAGGGGGTGGATGCGGAGTAGGAGCCTAGAGGTTGACTAGGCCGTGACCGTGGCAGTGTAGGTGGAAGTGGCGGTGGTGGAGGAGGAGGAGGAGGAGGTAGTCAACACTTTTTGTTGTTTGTTTGCTTGGGCTTGAAAAAGTGCTTCAAGCCGGCCTGAGCGGCTTGGGCTTGTAGGTCCACAAGCGAGTTGAGATCAGAATTGTGTTTGGGTTGCCGTGTTCACTTTCAGTTACCGGTTGACAGCCTACGGAAGGGTCAGTCTTTACCTTGAGTGGTCCCGACAGAGGATAGGGGTGAAGAGATACAGGAATGGGACCTTGGTAAGAAATTGGCGGAGGCTCTGTTAGGCGTGTAGTTTTCGGAGTGTTATAGACCTGTACTTATGTTTTAACGGCGTAAACGTCTACTGTATGACATGACAATAAAGAGAGACTTGGTATGGTGTGGATTTTTAAATAAATCTGTTTAGTATACGTGATTTACAGAGGGATTGTT